>JAZHYW010037315.1:0-19567 GCA_037355805.1 Ixodes ricinus
ACGCTGCGGAACCCAGGGATCCTGGGTTCAATCCCAACCCCTGCCCGTTTTGATCTGGATGAGGATCGTACCGGCGTGCGGTCGTGTCTCCCTGCTGCGTGATGCACGCTAAAGACCCCAGGTTAGCGGTTGTACCGCACTGGCCAAATTGCTCATCTACAGGTGAGACACCAGACGCCGACTGATGCAGATTAACTTCCGGCTGTATAAACATACACACAACAATTTGCTTTGCTCGTCGTCAGCACGCGCTCAGCAGCCGCGCACACAGCTATGGTGGCCAGTAAATCACGGTGAAGCTCGCTAGGGGCGCTTTTGTTTTCCTTATTATCACCATGACGGGTAGTGCACGTGCTCCCCACGCGGTCGTGCTTTATTTTTATAGTACAGAGAAACATGGCATTGCACGTCTTGTACCAGCAGTGGAAGTTGAAGTATCCTCACTTTGGATTGTGAAAAACTCCACCACGCGGCGATACCTGAACTTTTCGATGCGAATAGAGCCACTAAATGAGCTACGATTATAGCATGGGCACTCTGTTCCCTGATATTTTTGTGGGTGCCGCCATCTTGGTGGCTGTGCAGAGCAGACGCAACTGCCGATGGACATGATTTAATTTTGCGACTTCCTCAGCATTAGATTCGGTGTTAGAAAGCTCGTTTACTATTACTTTGCTCTGCCGTGAACTGTCTAAACATTTGTGGAGGACGGAAGAGCGCTTCCTTTGATTTCAGACAAAGATTCCGATAACTGGCAAACACGACTTTAAGCCACAAGATGGGTAAGCGTCGTTACTCTGAAGCATCGCCTATTTAGTGGCCCTAGCCGCGAATAGACGGGCGACAGTGCACGAGACGTTCCTACTGTCTCGTACTCTGCACGCGCAAAACTACAGTGAGGTTGTCACACGCGCCGAGAGACACCGATTCCCTCGATGGATTGTCAGCGTAGCCAAACTGGCTGATGGCCATCTGCCTATTATCCTCAGTACAAGGAAAATAAAAGCGAATGATTTTACCACCTCTAAACGGTTTATTTGCACGAGGACTTTTGTACAAAAGACGCTTTCCAAAGCAACACACACACACACACACTACACTCACACGCACACACACACACACAAACACACACACACACACACACACACACACACACACACACACACACACACACACACACACACACACACACACACACACACACACATACATAGCTACATACTTTCAGCATTCATATTTTGACCTAATTCCGAGCGGAAGTTCGTCTGGTTCTTGCGCAGCGGTTGTGGTGACGTCAGAACACCGAGCTTCTGATTGGCTCAGATTGCAAGGATAGTGGGTAGACCTCAAGGCAGCTAGCCATGAAGCTAGCGTTGTGGTCTACCTCCTATCCTTCCAATCAGAGCCAATTAGTGCTCGGCGTTTTGTTGCCACTGCAACTCGTGCGCAAGAGGCAGACGAACTTGCGTTCCGCATCGGCATGCTTCAATCGTAAAAACTTCTGCACTGAACACCTTTCATCGTAAAGAGGTAGTGGTGGAATGTTCCCATTCTGAAGTGAGACAACCTTTGTTTTTGTCTACAATCTCGAATAATTATTGCCTGAACCATAGCTTTTTACTTGGAGATATATTCCTTAAATATAGATTTATTATGCATTACTCATAATATTAACGAGAACGGATCAGCAGATATCAGCAGATGTGTAACGATCACGATCACTGAGACTGGGAAGGAACTTGAGTAAAAATGAGGAGGGACGTACAGCATCTGCCACCTGTCTACACCTGTATAAGCTACGCACGTTCAGGAATGTAAAAATTGTATGGTTGATTGGTCAAGATTCGAAGTTGTGTGCGGGAGTCGGATAACATGAAACGGGAAGTGAAATAAACGGTTCAGATGAGTAGTACGTCAGGCAATTACATCAGCCGAGCTTCAAAGCAACTCGGAAACAACTTACAAGTCTAAAATATTTTTGAAATCGTAACTGAAATTGTATGGAAAATACGATGCCGTTGTTTTAGGTCCGAAAATGCAGTCGAACCCTTTTGTGTGTGTGTGTATGTGTTTGGGTTTCCTGCATGCGAAGAGCCCGGTCATGTCAAATGACATTGTTCTGTGTGTCAAAGGGCTTAGTTTTGTTGAACTGTTTCAGTCGGGTTCCCTCCTGGGACTGTCAGTGCTCTGTGCCTTGGTGTGCTCGGAACAAAATAGCTTAGAAATCGGGTCGCCTTGAAAAGCGTTGTATGAAATAAGCTATGTTAGCTCCGTAAAATTCAGACGCTGTTTGTCACTTTTCATTTGTCCCTTCTAATGTATCTTCAAGTTTCTTCCCAGTCTGACTAAACATCATGATCAATATGCACCAGCTCGCCTGCCCTTTTGCCATTTTTTCGCTAATGCGTGTAACCTATGTAATTGTGTAGATGGTTAGCTTCGAATGAGTATTTTTGATTTGTCCAGAACACGAAGCAAGCATTCACTATGGGGAGTCATTATATCTCTCGCGTGCGTGGAAAAGGAAAAAGAAGTGTTCAGAGCAAGAAGCTCGATTTTTCGTTCCTTCTAGAACCAAACGTTTTAGGCCAGCTAATTCAATTTTCGTCACGAACGGAAACCATCTACCATCAGCAATTCTGCTCGGCGACAGCCCGCCGACCACAAATGGAGGGCCAACCTCTTCTGTGAGTAGCAGAAAGCGTTTGACGCCCAATCTGCCTGCCAAGATAGACGCCAGAAGCGACCACATAAATTCCAATGGCCAACAGGAGGATGGGCGCCCACTGCTTAACCTTCCTTAATTGGTTCTTTAAGAACTTAGTGCAACAGTATGGGACGAGAATATGCCATCCAGGTTAATCCGTACCGCCGATGCCGAGAGGGACCAAGGCGAGGATAACACCTCATTATATTCAATGAGCGACATAACCGATGAAACCGACAATGACGTACCGTACACTGTCGTGACATACCGAAAAAACCGGGCAACAGGAATTCCTGTAGTCTTCAAGCCCACAACACCAAACTCGTCCTTCTGGCGTGTAAACCCAAATATGCTTGCCAATGAGATCATAGCGGTGACACAAGAAAAGATTGTTTCGCACAAGATCAACAAAGAAGGCAATTTCTCCGTAAATGCTGCATCCCTGGACTCAGCAAACAAGGCTTTCGCAGTCACTCTCTAGGAGAAATCCGGGTAACTGCTCATATTCCGGAGGCATATTCAAGGAACTATAAAAAGTAAAACATGTGCCACTTGAATACAGCAACGAAGAGCTCTTGGAGTATTTAAAAGATTTTAGAGTCGTGTCTGTTCAACGTCAGGTGGCCTACCGACGCCAGGATGACGGAATTGTGGAACAACACCCTTCAACGACAGTCGTCCTCACTTTTCGGACGGACCGAGCCATGCCTCAGCGCATCTACCTCGGATTCACAAGCCACCCCGTTGAAGAATACTTTGGACAGGCAGTTCAGTGCTTCAACTGCCAAAGGTACGGACATCTCGCCAGAAACTACAGAGGAGAACGTCGTTGCAAGGTGTGTGCAGGACCACACAGCCACAAGGAGTGTAGCTCCAGAAAAGAACCAAAATGCGCCAACTGCAGCGCCAACCATTCATCCACAATTTCCGGATGTCCGCAAAAAAGTCCGCCACTGCTGCAAAGCAACTTTCTATCATCAACGGAAGGCAAACAAGGCGCCGAGCTCCGTCACTAAATCCACAAGTTGTTCGCCGCAAGCCACGACCACAGCATCCCAGCGGAGCACCTACAAAGAAATCTTACAGTGAGATCCTAAAGCGTCCTCGCAAGGTTCAAAACGATCAAAGAAATACACAAGAGGACGACTTTCTTCCCTTGGAGAGCGTCCAGAAAGGTCGATAATGCCAACACCCATACCAGCACCTCGTCGATCTCGGAATACTCAAGCGCCTCCCACTGGAACACCAGAAACATACCCAATGTCAAGCCAGTCACAGCATTCACGAGAACAAAAAGATCTTGCACAGGTACTCCTACCCATGTTATTTGTGGCGTTAAAGGCTATCATACAAGAATACCCTGGGGCAAACAACCTTCCAGAAGTAGAGGCTCTGCTTACTATGGAGCGATTGATAATTCCCATTAGTGATCGCCGCTATCACAGATAGCGTACGTCAGCACAATGGATGAACATTAAAAGAAAGCCACTATCATACAATGGAACGCAAGAGGTTTGCGGGCAGGACTTTCTGATTTCAGGCAGCTCGCTTTTAAATATAGTTTCCCTATCATTGTAATCTGTGAATCAAACTTACCTAAGGACATTCAATTGTCACGGTATAAAAAATTTGACTCAGCATACACTAATAGTGCAAGTCGTCTGACAATGTTCATTCGAAGAGATCTTACATCTACCGCACACGTCGTTTCGATTCACCCGACCAGCGAATATGTTTGCGCTACGATTTCAAATGGGAGAGAGAAGTTCACAATAACCGCAGCATATATACCACCAAAGTCCTATTTGACAGGCAGCATTTGGAGTCTATCCTAAATACAATGCAACTGCCATATATTCTAACAGGCGATTTTAATGCCCATTATCCAATATGGGGGAGCATTCGGACAAACCTGCGGGGAAGGCGCTTGGCGGAATTAGCCGACGATTACCACTTATCTACCATTAATGACGCAACCCCTACGTATTTCTACGGAACGGAAGGCAGCAGCTGCCTTTACTTAACATTTGTTTCGGCAGCAGTAACATCGCAAACAACATGGTTTGCAGACATTGAAACTCGTGGTAGTGACCACGTACTCACGTACACAACAATTAATAGGTTCACCAATGTTCGAAAAACAAACTTCCTACAACGAACCAACTAGCATATGTTCGAAGAAGCAATGACGAACGAATGCAAAAATATTACTGAACTATCTCACTTTGAAAAGGTCATTGTATCTTGTGCATAAAAAGCAACTCGTGATTTTAACGTCCCGTCCACGCAAAAAACAATTGACGCAAAATACGAGCGCCTCCGCGCTATACGTCGGAGGGCAGAACTGCGATCCAGGAGGACTAAAGACATTAAAGATCTCCTCGAATTGCGCAGAGTGCAAAAGAAAATTTGTCGTCATTTCAAGAAGCTCGCTCGACATTGCTGGAGGACGCGCTGCGAAAATGTAGATCCCAGAAAGCCATTATGTATAATATGGAAGATCTAGCGAGGTCTTAAATCTTCTCCTTAGCAACTCCATCCATTTCGCTCGCTTGCGTTGTCAATAAATTGTTCAGAGAAAGAGGTGGCAAACCAGTACTGCATTTTGTTGACAACAGACACAACCCTTTCGAACCAATCTTCATCTCACACCACAGTCGAGCCAGTATTTTGTGAAGAAGCTATGGACGACCTCTTCCCAATGAGCGAACTGGATACTGCACTGTCTTTAGAAAAGCCTCACACCTCTCCTGGACCTGACGGCATACAGTACAGTTATTTGATACATATAGGGAAGGACGCGCGAAAGCTTATTTTGAATATATACAACTCTTCATGGACCAATGAAAATGTTCCTGGCTCGTGGAAAGAGGCAAGGATTGTGCCACTTCTCAAACCGGGCAAATTGCCACTTCAATTACTTCGTACCGTCCTGTAGCGCTTGCGAGTTGCATTGGAAAAAACATGGAAAAAGTGGTTCGCCGCCGCCTAGATTTGTATCTTCAACAGCGAGGGATATATCCAGAAATCATGCAAGGCTTCCGTCGAGGAAGGAGCTCCGTTGATGGAGTCATTGACCTCGTAACTTACATACAACAGGAGCGAGCACATCGTAAATTCACAATAGCGGCTTTCTTAGATATCAAAGGAGCATTTGATAATGTAACTCACGAAGCGATATTTCAAGCTCTCAGCGAAATCGGGATTGGGGGACACTTATAGAGGTGTATAAGAAGCTACCTCATGGTAAGATAAATGTTTATGTCTACAAAGAAGGAAACACGCTTTCTTACCCGGTGAATCGTGGTGTCCCTCAGGGGGCGTTCTCAGTCCTATAATATTTAATATAGTTCTCATCAGTCTCGCCAAAATACTGTCCCCAACTATCCAGGCATCTTTCTACGCCGATGATATCTGTATATGGGCCTCTGGATCTACATGAGTTTAAGCAAAGGCAAGGGTTCAGTCTGCAGTAAAGAAAATGACAAATTATCTTAATACCCTTGGACTACAAAATTCCATTGACAAATCAGCAACTATTGCGTTCACCGGCCGAAGAATGGACAAATACCCTCTTAAGATGGGCAAACGAACAATACCACACGTTAAATGCCACACATTTCTTGGAGTCACCATCAACAGAGGTCTGACCTGGTCACCTCATATTTTGTACTTGCGCAAAAAGCTCGCCAGTTTTAGTGTTCCTGCTCGCTTCATCGGTGGAACCACGTGGGGCGCGACAGTAAGATCCCTATTACAAATATATGTGGCCTTATTTGTCGGCTTACTTCGATATAGCGTTCCCATTCTGCATGGCAAGTGTCAAACCAACATCAAAGCTCTCAGAGCAGTTCAAGCACGTAGCCTCCGTGGCTGTTTGGGCCTGCCAGCTTGTGCCTCGACTCTGGGCACAGTTGCCGAGGCACGCGCCACACCTGTAGAGGTACTAATGATGCAGGAAACATTGAGAGTTCATCTAAGACAGATTTCTAATCACAGTCATCACTTACTTGCTGATCTTACTTTTAAACGACCTCACTCAAAGTATTCAAGGGCACTGTCAAAAATGGAGCAATACATCCCTGATGACATAGGCTCGTTTGATCTTCCAACGATACCTCCATGGAGACTCCCTCTCCCTGTTGTGGAACTTGACATTCAAGGCATCCAGAAGAAATCAAATACACCATTGCCAGTGCTTAAGCAACTCACTTTAGCCACCATTGCCTGTATACACGCGTCAAAAACTCATATATATATACGGACGGATCATGTGTCAAAAATAGTTCTACCGCAAGCATTGTCATTCTATCGTATGTCACAACGAGAAACTTCAAACTTAGCCACAAGACATCTTCAACAGCGGCTGAACATGCAGGACTTGAACAAGCCCTTCGATTTATATTGACAAAGCCGCCTCAGGCATGGACGATGTTTACAAATTCTAAACCTGCACTCCAAAGCATCTGCACATATTTACGACGAAGTGAAAATGGGCAAATTATTTTCAAGCTTTTATGCCATCTTCAGAAATGTATTGATAGGAGACACTCTGTTGAGTTCCAGTGGATTCTTGGACACTGCAAGATACCTGGAAATGAAGCGGAGGATGGTGCTGCGACTTACGCACATACCTTATTCCCCGACGTCGAAATACCCTACTCCAGAAGCGACGTCACTTCATTGATAAATCTCCACGCCCGAAATGCAACACAGAGTCTTTGGAAGAGCTCTGCACACCATTAACCTCCTCTATATCTACTGGATCCTGACCTAACATACCGTGTGTCACGTAACCTACCCAAGCGAACTGAACCTGTTATACACCGCTTATGTCTGGGCGTTTCCTACACACAGGAATTTCTGCACCGAATCGGAAAAGCACACATTCCGAACTGTCCGGGATGTGATCGTGTGGAAACTATATCTCATTTATTATGTGATTATGCACTTTACGATACAGAAAGAGAACACCTAAAGCGCATTCTTTCACATCTAGACGACCGGCCATTTATACTAGGGGCCTGGGACTCTCCACTTAAACAGGAGAAACCCGCGAACGCCCTTCTGCGATTTTTATCAGAAACTCGCCTCGAGTTTCGTTTGTAAAAAGCTATCTATTGTACATTATTTGCTGTCGTATAGAGGACTATCCGTTTTACAATTCCTCTAAGTGTACATGTGCGCAACTGAACTTTGCGCTGGCGCGTACAAAAACTCGAGTGTTTTGGGTGAACATTGGTGACAATCCAGCACACACTTTCAGTATCTTAGTTTTAGTGCCATATTGGAAACTGCGGCACTCTCTTGATTATTAATTCTGCCCTCACAGTGTTAACGTGAGTGCTAGTATGTTACCTTTATCTCTTCTACTTTTTCTTTCCTTTTTCTTTTATTTCCTCATCCCCTTCCCCAACTCAGAGTAGCCAACCGAGGCTGGCCGCCTTGGTTAACCTCAGTGCTTTCTCCTCCTGCCCTTATCTTCTTCTCGAGTGCGTGATTCATTGCGTCTGTATTTGATTTTTCTGTGCATGTAAGATATGCATTTGGTGCTCCTTAATTGTAAACTTGCTGCTACTTAAAAGATATCCCTTGGATGATGCTCAGATCGTATGCACACTATTCTTAGGGTGTTCGCCAGCATACTAATGGCGTTGCGTAACACCCTAATGCCCGAGTTCAACTTATACACCAGTCTCTCTAGAGCAACAAACAGAAATAACCGACACCGACAAGCCTCAAATGTGTGCAGCGTACAAGCGAAGCCATCTTTTTCAGCACTGCAATCACTCGTGTTTACTTCACAATCATCGAGAGACTGCAAGTCTCCCTAAAGGTACCATGGCGTGCATGCTGCGCGTCTTTGAGGCGGCTTGTCGGTGGCGTTTGTTTCTGTTTGTAGCTCTAGTGGGACTCGGTCATAATGAGACTCGGGCATTAGAATGACAAACAGATACACACGACACCGACAAGCCCCCAAACGCACGCAGCATGAACACGAAGGTATCTTTCGCAGGTTTGCAAGCTTATAGCAAATAACGTTCAGACCAATACAGGAAACTCAACCAAAAATGCCTAGGATTGGCGGGAGACACAGAAGTGGTGCCATCTCTTGGCGTGGAGTGGTCAACTCGGTGACGAAAATTAAACTGATATCAGTCGTCTGCTCCACTGTTTTTCCCCTTACACTATCGTAAAAAAATACATAGCTACAGATTAAAAATGAGAAACACTTGGTTATGGCACTTTGGATTAATTTATGTGTTCCAGAAAGTTCATATGCAAATCAGTGAACTTTGTTTTCATATTGACCCTGTTTAGCTAAATGCCTATTTCAAGCTATTAGTGATTATTTCTAGGTATTTTACTATTTATTTGTTAGGGCAACTTGACGTCGTTATTATTAGCTAAAACTGAACTATATTGGGATATTCATGTTCTTAAAGGGGAGATAGGCTTCAAGTGGCTTATATTGGTTTTTGGGAACTATTCTTGACCAGATCAGTTGCATTTGGTTATGAATAACTATTAACGACTATTATTCACACTTCTGAGGCATTGGTGTTTCAGGGGTGGGATTAACTTCAAGTGAATATTATTGGCTATTGGAATGTATTCTTGGTCAGATTGGCTTGATATGGCTATACATGAATCTTAGTCGCTGCTATGGACATTTTATGCAATTGGCGTGTTTATAGATTTGACTGACTTCATTTGGCTATTATTGGCTATAGGCATCTGTTATTGATCTGGTTGGCTTGAATTGCCAAAAAATGGCTATTAGTGCTTATTGGTCGCAATATTATGCTATTTCTATACTTACGAATGAAAATGGCTTCAAGTGGCTATTGTTGGCAATCGCATCTCGTCTTAACAATATTGCCTTAAATCGCTTCAGAATGAAGATGAGTGACAATTAGTGACATGGTATTTACGACGTTTTGAATATGAATGGATTCAAGTGGCTACTATTGGCTATGGACAGTTCTTGGCCAAATCGGCTTGAAATAGCTATACATGTCTATCAGCGACTAATATTGGCAATTTATGCAATTGGAGTGCGAATGAATTTGATTGACTTCAGCTGACTCTAATTGGCTATAGACATCTATTCTTGACTTGGTTGAATTGTTTTTTTAAATTTTTGACTATAGGCATCTATTTCTGACCTGGTTGGCTTTATTTGGCTACAAATGGCTAAAAGTGATTAGCATTGATACTTATTAGTTATTTCTGTGTCTACAAACATGAATGGCTTCATGTTGCTCTTTTTGGCTATTGGAATCTATTTTTCACCGGATTGGGTTCAAATGGCTATAAATGGCTATTCTTGAATATAGTTGACAATTCTATGCTATTTCGGTGTTTACGGCAGATGAAAATGACTTCAAATGACTATTATTTCTTATAAGCATCTATTTTTATCAGATTGGCTTGAAATGGCTATCCATGGCTATCAGCAACTCTTATTTACAATTTATGCAATTGGAGCGTGTATAGATTTGAATGACTTCAACTATATAATTTTGGCTATAGGCATTTATTCTTGACTTGGTTGGCTTTAATTGGCTACTATTGGCTATAATCATCTGTTTTTGACCTGGGTGGCTTTAATTGGCTACAAATGGCTATAAGTGACTAGTATTTAAAATTAGCAGCTATTTCTTTGTCTACAAACTGAAATGGCTTCATGTGGCTATTTTTGGCGTTTATCTATTTTTTAGCAGACTGGCTTCAAATGACTGACTGGCTATTTGTGAATATAGTTGACAATTCTCTGCTATTTCGGTGTTTATGGATGAAAATGACTTTAAATGGCTAATATTGGATATAAACATCTATTTTCTATTAGATTGGCTTGAAATGGCTATACGTGGCTATCACGAACTATTATATACAGTTTATGCAATTGGAGTGTGTATAAATTTGAATGACTTCAACTGGATATTATTGGCTATAGGCATCTAATATTGACTTGGTTGGCTTGGATTGGCTGCTTGCACCGCATTACCTCCCAGGCTCGGCAGTACGAATTTCTCATTGACGCCCTCCCGCCACAAGCCGCCACCGAGGTCCGAGATATTCTGCTATCCCCGGTCAGTGACACGCCTTATGACGTACTCAAGGAGGCCTTGATCACGTCCGGGTCACCAGTTATGTGAGTACCAGTCAGGTGGTACTCAACATATTTTTATATACAATATTTACAAGAAAACCGAAACAGTAGAAAACATCGTCCGATCTAGCCGCCGGTCCGCTCGGTCGCCGAATCGCAAAGCTCGTGTCTCGTGCTCTCCTCTCGTGCGCCTCGGCTTCTTTTCTTTCGCTCCAGTGGTACAGGTGGCACGGTTGCTACAGGCTATTATTGGCTATAATCATTTGTTCTTGACCTGGATGGACTGCATTGGCTACAAATGGCTATAAGTGACTAGTTTTTTATATTTAGCAGCTATTTCTTTGTCTACAAACTGAAATGGCTTAATGTGGCTATTTTTAGCTATTATCTATTTTTTACCAGACTGGCTTCAAATGGCTGTGACTTTCTATTTGTGAATATAGTTGACAATTCTGTGCTATTTCGGTTTTTATGGATGAAAATGACTTCAAATGGCAAATATTCGATATAAGCATCTATTTTTATTAGATTGGCTCGAAATGGCTATACATGGCTATCAGTAACTATTATTTACAATTTATGCAATAGCAGCGTGTATAGACCGACAGGCTGTTTACAAACAAGCTCGCGTTTGCCCACACCAGGTGTGGGCACTGTGCGTGCGCAGAAATCGAATTCGTGGAAAGTGAAGCATCTGCGCATGCGCAGCGCCGTCGACAGCGCCACCGCAGCTGCATGACGTCAGGGGCGCGTGTTGGTCTATGGATTTGAATGACTTCAACTTGATATTTTTGGCTATAGCACCTATCCTTGACAAGGTTGGCTTAGATTGGCTATTATTGGCTATAATCATCTGTTCCTGACCTGGGTGGCTTGAATTGGCTACAAATGGCTATAAGTGACTAGTATTTATGATTAGCAGCTATTTCTTTGTCTACAAACTGGAATGGCTTCAAGCGGAGTTTTTGGTTATTACGTCCATTCTTAGCAGATTGGTTTTGAATGGCTATGAATGGCTATTCGTGAATATCTATTGAATGGCTATGAATGGCTATTCGTGAATATCCACAATTTAACTTGCTAATAGCCATTGCTAGCCACTTGAAGCCAATCTGGTCAAAAAATGATAATAGCCAACAATAGCTACTAAAAGCCAGTCCGGTTAGTAAACACTAAAATTGCTGATAACTATCAAGACTAGCTAGAAATAGCCATTTGTAGCTATTTCCAGCCAGTCTAATAAAGAATAAATGCTTATAGTCAATAATAGCCACTTGTAGTCAGTTTCGTCCATAAGCACTGAAAGAGCACAGAATTGTCAATTATACTCGCTAATAGCCATTGTAAGCCATTTAAAGCCAATCTGGCCAGAAATAGATGCTAGTAGCCAACAATAGCCACTGAAATCCATTCCAGTTAGTAAACACAAAATGCTCATAACTATCAACATTATTCACTAATGGCCATTTCTAGCCATTTCAAGCCAATCTAATAAAGAATAAACGCCTATAGCCAATAATAGCCACTTGTAGCCTGCTTTCTCCATAAACACTGAAATTGCACAGAATTGTTTACACACACTAACAGCCATTGCTAGCCATTTGAAGCCAATCTGGTCAGAAATAGATGATAATAGCCAACAATAGCCATTTAAAGCCATTCCAGTTCGTAAACACAAAAATCGCTCATAATTATCAACACTAGTCATAATATCCATTTGTAGTCATTTCAAGCCAATGTAATAAAGACAAATGTGCATAGCAAATACAGCCACGTGTACCCATCTTCATCCATAAGCACTGAAATAGCACAGAATTGTCAATTATACTTGCTAATAGCCATTGCTAGCCACTTGAAGCCAATCTGGTCAGAAATAGATGATCATAGCCAACTATAGCCACTAAAAGTCATTCCAGTTAGTAAACAACGAAAATTGCTCATAACTATCAACACTATTCACTAATAGCCACTAATAGCCATTTGTAGCCATTTCAATCAAATTTATCTAAAATTTGATTCATAAGCAAATAATAGCCGCTTGAAGTCATACTCATTTTTAAGCACCGATATAACACAGAATTGTTTAATGATCTCATCAATATCCATCAGCAGCCATTTCAATTCAATCTGGTCAAAAATAAATACAAATAGCTACCATTATCCTCTTGAAGCCATTCCATTTCGTAAATATAAAAATAGCTCAAGCAATAGTTAGGCTACAAATAGCCGTTTGTAGCCATTTGAAGCCGATCTAATAAAAAATTGGTGCTTATAACCAATAATAGCCACTTGAAGCCATTATCATTCATAAACACTCAAACAGCAGATAATTGCTATTATTACTGACTAAAGCCATTAGAAGCCATTGAGCCAATCTGGTCAGATATATATTCTAATAGCCAACAATAGCCACCTGAAGTCATTCCAGTTTATAAACAGAAATAGCTCAGTTTCATTACTCATTATTAATATTTGTAGCCATATCTAATAAATATATATAAAAGTGGAGGCTGATAGCCAAATAGCCAGTTGAAGCTATATGCATACACCAACGCCGAGATAGATAATTGTCAATTATCTCATCAATAGCCATTGGCAGCCATTTAAGTTCAATCTGGTCAAAGAAGAAGCCAATAGCCCACAAAAGCTACTTGAAGCCGTTCCTAAGTGTAAACAAACAAAAAATCACATAATTATCAATAATAATCAGTTCTTTTAATTTAGAGTCATTTCAAGTCGATCTCATAAAAATATTGATGCCTATTGCCAATGATGGTCACTTGGAGCCAAGGGCATCTAGTAAGACATGTGTCTGTAGGAATTAAACAAATAAATCAACAAACTCAGAAAAGGTTATTAATCATTTAGGTTGTACAAAATCGCTATGCAAATCCTGACTGGTCTATACAGCATACAGCATTCTGACATCAAAATACCAAGAGGTCCCCAATATAACGAGCTTATGCTCCTTATGCTCCATCAAAAAAAGGAAATATTTCATAGACTATCAAAATTTCTATTGAGTCAGAGCCACTCGATTCATCTCCGGGGAAAGTGGCGAGTTGTCCACTCCTTACCGGGAGTGGACTTTGGGGAGAAACTTAAACCGTGGTTTCCTTACTGTAAAAAATATTATACGCGTGGAGGAACGCCTGTTCTCCCGTTGGGAGCAGGCGGCAGCGTTTCAGAACTAGTCGTTAAATAATCCAAGGGTTATAAGCGATTTTCGCACATTTTCACGAGGAAATGGCGGCTAACAGAGCCCGCACATACATGGGTATGAGGCATCTGCTATTGCGAACGCGTTCCAATTATCGTCATTGAAAATGTCAGAAAATCTCATAACTTGAAAATCAGATAACGGTGAGTTCCAAAACTTTGGCATCTGGCTCCGACGGCTAGCGCGTGGTGTATTTTTTGCAGTGAAAACCTAAACACAGTTTTCCTTCATATAGATTATATATCATGGTGGGTTTTATACACTGCGTCTATTTTTCGTGGGGTTCGTCCTGAATCTGGAGAACGCTGAAACTGTGCCACTTAAGGCCCTGTCACACTGAGCCTTTACCGAGCGCCTCTAATGGCAAAACGACGCACTTCATCCGCGACAGGATCTTCCATAAGGAGCCATTCCGTGGGCAGCTCAGGATTACAGTAGGTCGTGGCTTTGACTGCGTTCCACAAGGAGGTTAACGCAGGGGAGCGTTCCAGGCAAATAGCTACCATAAGTTCGTCCTCGCTTCGATTATTTGAGTTCAATTTTGAGCTCAGAAAGAGGGTGATCAGGCATTAAATGTAAGTAAACTTAATCGTATTCGTGCACTTTAGGGGTGGCGCTGTAAAGTTATTTCTGGGGGAGCTCGTGTTAAGCGAGACTTGAAATACAATGTGCGAAGAAACGCAAGCGAAAGCTGCAGCATGGTCGCGCAATACGAATAGAATTGTGCTGTCACGTACCTGAAGACGGAGGTGCGACGTGGTTAATCCTTATAGCCGTCGCGGTTTGCGTCGTGAATGACACTGACGACGGCCACCAGTACTCGCTGATCTGTAAAGTGGGTAAGCACGGGGAAGTTTTTAAAACCATCCAACATTACGAAAAGCGACTGGATACTGCCAAAGAGAGATTTCGCATAACGGGAGTAATGTTTGAAAACAAGTGTTTGAAGCGGACAAAAATACATTCTTCGTCGCATCGTTACTGGCGGGATGCCAGGGCTCCACTTTCTTCTCTCTCCGCACTGCGCGGCCGACGTGAAAACCCGACTTACCTGGCCTCGCGCCAAGAACGAAGAGAAGGGTTTCTGCATAGCGGTGAAGGTAGCCCAAGAGTTCAAAATCTCTGCAAAGTGTCGCCCATAAAGCTGACACTTAAAAAGTTCACACACAGACAATAGGCAACGCTTACATCTGCAGAGTGGAATTGTCTTGATCGCTAGGTACTTCCCCGTCCCCTGGGGAAACTATCGAACCGTCCACGTGACCTCAAAATCTCTTATACCCGCCGGGAGCAACATTTGCATCACTAGCAAACCACCCCTGGGGACACTGACCTAAGCTGGAGGAAAGTAGCGTCTGCTGAAGCATTATGGTCCTATAAGTCGTATCGTTATAGGTCGTCGTATTTAGCCGGGATTCAAATTCAGATTCAGAAAGCGTTTATTTGCCACAAACAGCAAAGTGTTGCGACCGAGGATTTCCCTGAGGCAGCCTCAGGCAGGGCCAGGCCAGGACAGGAACCGCAGGCCGACTCCCGGCAGGGACATCACGAGACGGGAGGGTCTCTCGCGACATACTCTGTTTAATACATATATACAGTAGTATCTACATCGTCCGACAGCACCCTTTGCGCCCTCTTGTTTACTCCTTTTATGGACCACTTTCAAAATACGGTACTTTGTTGGCAGCTGTGAAATCCCTGCACAATGGCGGACTAAGACCTCAACATCATGGCACACTGAAAAAACACACCCACTAAAGAAAGTGATGATCGCAGTGACGTTGCACTTTCGATGCTGTTTGATTGGCTCGTCGACTCGTGGTGTTGGCCGCGCTCCGATGTTCGCTATCTTATGCAATGACTTGCACGTTCCTCGATGCAGTCGCGCCGCCATTGTGCAGTGGTTCCGACCCTCTAATAATCGGGACGTGACTTTTGAAAGGGGCCTATAGGGTCGCTGTTGGTACCCCGGCGGTTGGCAGGCAATGGTGGGCGAACTGCTTACAAACATCATGTCCATGCCCGCCCCCACTCATCCCCTCGAGCACGCACACATAGACACGCACACACTGCAGTGGCTGCCGGACTTCACATTCCGGGGCCGAGGCGCTCTCGCCCTCGATAAGCCGCGCCATACAGTCTGTGACTAAGGGTCCGCTGCCGGCCCGTGAGACGTTGACCGTGATGGTGATGATCCCTCCATTAGGCGGCGTCGTGGCCCATGAAAGGGTTTGGCGGTATAATCGGCAAGTGGCGCCAGACGACAACCCGAAGCGAACGCACCCCCCCCCCCCACCCCGAAGTCCCGCCGCCGGCGTCGTCACCCGGAATCTTCGCCCGGTAATCCACCTGGTTCCTGCGTCGACTGAACCCCGTCTCGGGCCAACACAGTCACAGCCAGAAAGAAGAGTCCAGCTCAGCTCCACGCCCAGGTGTGGCGACGTCAACACGACGCCGGGCGGCACTGTCTGCCAACAACGGCCCAGATGGCCGGTCGCCGACCCTCAATGGGATGTCCCAATCACGCCGGGTGGACAAAGAAGGGGGGGGGCGAAGGAAGGGACGTGGCCTTGACCAAGGCCTATCGCAACAGGAGGGAGTTAGGAGTTGGCGCCGGTATTTTGATTGACCTGGACGCACGTGACACGTCACCAAGGAAAGAAGAGGGTTAGATCTAGATGAAGACGTCTAGCTTGGCCTCATAGACGAAATCCAGGAGGCTTCGCAAGGCGTCTTCTCTATCAAGTGGTTCTGGTGGATGGAGCCAGTCGTTCAAAAAGCGGGCTCGGTTGAGTCGAAACTTGTCTCTGGCCTCTTTGTAGTAAGGGCAGTACCATCGGATGTGTTGCATGTCCAAGGGTTCTTGGGTGTTACATTTGGTGCATGTGCTGGACTTTTTACCTGTGTTTCACTTGGACTTCCTTGCCGGAGTGCGAGCGTCGTCCGCCATGATGCGAGTGAGGAGGGTATTATCATCACGCCCGAGTCCCCGAGGCAAGGAGTATGGCCTGGGGGATAGTCTTTCCCAGAGTGTGGTTTTGTCAAGGTTCTTAATCTTTGTAGGCTCCCCTTCGGGATTGTTTTCTGTCTGATCTTGGGATCTTTTTTCGTGGGGGAGGGGAGGCAGCGTATCCTTGACGTCACGTGACCTGATTTCGCGTCATGTCAAGTCACGTGACATCAAGTTTTCCGCTAGATTTAGCGGGGTAACTGAATTAATGTAGAGATCTCGTGACGTCAGGTCGCGTGACATAAATTTTCCCGCTAAATCTAGCGGGGAAACTATTGTTGTGTAGGTAACGTGACGTCAGGTCATGTGGCATCGATTTCGCCACCGACTTTGGCGGAGAAACGTAATTGTATAGATCACGTGACCTAAACACCCATTCAGTTTTCCCGCTATATTCAGCCGCAAATGCACGGACGAACGGACAAAACATTAGGATGCGGAGGGGGGGGGGGGTCGTTAAACAGCATTTATGGCTTTAAAAAAAACAAGATTGCCGACATGCTGCATAGGAAAGTGGCTGCCTTGAAAATAATCTAAGGTTTACGCATGAGGGAAACGTAGAACTTGTGTGCCTTCATGTGCGCTTTGCTGAGGTTGATGACATCTGGCCATTTTGTTTCGCACACTTATTTTATTTGTTCTGAAGCGCGTGAAGTTTCATCTTCCTGCACGTGGTCTTGTTGTTGCTACGGCAACAATTTGTTTTCGTCGATTTTTTTGTATTTTTTTGTGAGCCCGTGATGTCAGCATCGGGTACAACAATGGATATCATCACACTATACTTCGTCTCCCTTTAGCATGTACTATCGTTTGAATGCAGGTGCTAAAAGCTCGAGCTATTTGCTTTGGATGAGGTTTTCGCGGCTGCACGAGCGCTCGTGCAGCAAACGCTCCAGTCGTTGCAGTCACTGCTACCCGCTCGCACTTGCGGAACCTTCGCAGTTAGTCCATGCTCAGGTGAGACCACGGTGTAAGATGCACTCTTTACGTGAGGTCTCTGCCCGACGCGAAGCGACCAGATAGAGTCCTTTCACGAGCGCATGCGCACGGCCAAGAGTCCGCGGCGAACTATACTTCGTTTCACTTTATCTGCGAGCGAAGCCAAAACTAGAAGCTCGAGACCAGCGCTTTTGCGTTTCTTCCCAGCTCGCGCGCTCGAGCAAAGCCTGAAGGCACGGAGCTTTCGTGCTCGCGCTTCCAGCTTTGCCTTCGCTCGCACATAAGGTGAAACGAAGTATAGAGTCGCTCGCTGAAACAACGACGCAACCCTGAACAAACATAAATAAAATTTCTCGTTGCCATCATATCGGACGAGCACGAGCTCCTTGCACATAGGTCTGCGACGACTGCACGAGAGATGCCATTGCAACGAGATATTTTATTTATCTTTTTTCACACTTACGTCGTATCGCCAGCGAGTAACGCTAGTTCACCGCGATATGTTGGGCGCGCGCATTCGCTCGTGTGAGGACTTTATCTAGTCGATTACGTCTCATTGTTACTCGCACTAGTGTCCTTACCTCAAGAGTACATATCTTACACCTTGGGTGAGACGAAGTATAGACGGAAGGATATTAAGGCACCCTACGTCGAACCAACGTCTTATTGTTGCGAAAAGAGGTTTCAGGCACTTGTTCGTTCAATTCTCAAGGCGTAGAACGCATTGGTAACACGGTTGCAGACGAATGAGGTCGAGTTCCCTGCCGTCACCGTCTGCAACATGAACCCGTGGAGGAAGTCTAAGGTGTGCAACGAAGACAGCTTCGTGAGCAAGTCGGCCAAGGCGCTCATCAGTCAGCTCTGCAACAGCGTCCCCAGGAACGTCGCGGTAAGCGAGCATGAAACAAACCTGTACAGGACATAAAGGTGTTGAAATGCTCTTCTCAGTTTAACAAATCCTATGCGGAGCGCAAGTTCGTCTCCTTGTTGCACAGGGGTCGCGACGATGTTAGAACGCCGAACTATTATTGGCTGATTGAAAAACAAAATATGGGTAGACCTCAAGACATTTAGCAGGTGAGGTCTACCCCCTATATTTCAATCAAAGCCAATCAGAGCTCAGCGTCGTTCTGACGTCACCGCAACTGCTGCGCAAAAAGCAGACGTCTTGCTCTCCGCATAGGCATCCTGCGTTGCACTGCCCTAGCCTACTATATACTGACAAAGCCTGGCAGAAGCGGCCGCCGAAGTGTAAAAGGTGGAGCGGCAGACAACGGATGAGAAGAGAGCCACGTGACCGGCACCCCGCTGCGGCGAGACGCCGAAACACACTTCTCCCGAGCGAACAAGTGTGTTTCAGCTCCTCGTCGCTGCAAAAGCTTTGCGCTGACGTCCAGGCTCGCCAAGAAATGGCTCTTTGATGCTCTGTGCTACCGAATCCTCGCACTCCAGATCTGTGACCGGGCACTTTACGGCTCCGTCGTCTAATCGCCAGGCTTTGCGAATATAAAGAAGGCTATGCTACTGCACAAACCGATTTGTTAGGACTTGTTTTGGGCAGGACAAACTTCAGTG
>JAZHYW010037318.1:0-33768 GCA_037355805.1 Ixodes ricinus
GTCTGTAACTCTCGGTACTTTTAGTTTCTTATATGCACGGAGACGGTCCCTTGACCTTAGAATGCCTCTTGCGGCTATTTTAACCACAGAGAGAAATATCCGCTTTCACCAGCAAACCGGACCATAGGCCTTAAAAAGTACGAGTTGTCCCGGCTGTCTGATACCTAGTTTTATTCCAAGTCGAAGCTCAGTCGGAGCTGCAATCTTATAGAATCGTTTCTTGCAGCATGAAAAGATAAACCTCAAGGAGTTTGTGTTCTTTAAAGGGGCACTCAAGTGGTTTTTGGGGAAGCTACTTTTTGGTGCGATGGCGTTAAGGAAGTGTCATTAAATGAGTATCTTCAGTTTTAGAAGGCAGAACCGCCTATTAATCACGCAGGAATAAAATACGTGCGGACACTTTTCTGTCCCTGCGCCGACCAATGAAATTATCGCATGTTTGAAAATTTTGGCGGCCTTTGTAAAGTTTCGTTGAAGAAACAATTTCGAGTTCATTTAGATATGTTGTGCAGGATAATTTCACAAGACGTAAAATAGTTCTAGTTTAGAATACGCGATACTGCAATTATCGTTTCACAAACAAGGGACTACGTTTTCTCCTTGCCTTCCTCCGCGTTGGGTGAATTTCCCGTTCCCTCGGGATGCGTGGAAGCGCACGTATCATGAACTCTTTCCCTCCGGGTTTTCGGGAAGTGCGTTCGTGTCTCCCCGTCCTCCCGAGGCAAAATTCAACGTGGCGACATCGTTTGACATCACGTACCAGAGTTTACGCTGCGATGCTCGAGCGTAGAGAACTCCGCCATGATCGAAGCTCGAATGACAAAGAAGTTCGGCCGGTGAGGCTACCTCGGAATCACGGCGCGACGAAACGTCGTCCAACGCCATTGGCCAAAGATCGTTTTGATATGCGAGCGGTGACCAATGAGGGTGGTTTTGTTTTCGGATGAATCCGAGGTTTGGCGGCCTTCAATTACATTTTTATTAAAGAAATAATCACAGTATGACTATATCTTTGCTTTTTAGGTATACTTAGGGCGTCTAGATTTAGTTGTCATCATCAAAACACGAACTCAAAAACCACTTCAGTGCCGCTTTAAGGAAGGCGCCATTGTTTTTCTCTTCCAGTACTTGCATCTGTATTAGGATGTATTCCTGCCATTGCTAACGCTCTGCAGAATGAAACAGAGTACAGCACGACATGCTCTACTTGAATGCTTTTGAGTCTCCAAGCTAACCTGTCCGATGCTTAGGCAACGCCACCCATGTTGACTCTCCGATATCTAGGCTGGAAAGTTAAGAAGAGTGCGTGGACGGTCGTCGATTGCACTTAGCATTGCAACCAGCGTGTAACATAAACACGTATATACCCATTTTTGCGAGTTGAAAACGCCGCTAATGCATTTTCAAAAGATTGTTAGCCTGTTCCGTGATATCAGATGTATTGCTAAGCCATTTTCAAAGTGCTTCTCACGTCTTCCCCAATTTAAACAGTGTTTGCTAATGTCTTCCTTGATTTAAATCGACAGCGAGTGCATTTTGAAACCCTTACCTCACTACCATGTTGGTAACAGTCGCAACTTATTAAAATTACTGTGGACGGCGGATTCATTACAAACGAACGTTTCGCTAACAGTTAGAAAACAGACTGCGACCTGAAACCTCATCAAAAGGGTTCCATTAGGCAAACGAAGTCGAGCTTTCCGGAAGCGGAGTGCTCTCGAGATTTCTCGACGCGCAACGAGGACACACGAGACGCGAAGGAGAGGGGAGGGTGTTTGCTCAGCATGGTTTTGAGAAGGCAGAAGAAAAAATAAGAAAAAACCGGGGTTGCGGAGACCGCAGTGCGGCACAAGTTTGTCAGTGCCACAAGGTAGGAAAACTTCAAAAGCTTCAATAATGAAGACCGCAGTGTAACGCTATTCTAAAACCCTTCAAACAATTTTGAGAAGTGACATGTTCATTCGGAAGCAGGGTAGCGAATATTATACGCAATACTTGGAACAAACTAACGCGGATTTTCAGAAAAAGGTAGCAGTTTTGCAGTTGACTTATCATATCATCATTGTAAGACTTTAGTTGAAATAACACGTCGATACTTTTGTGCTGGGTTACGAAATTCCGTATTCTAAAGTCAAATCTTTTGTTGGAAAGTAACGGGACTCATTTTGAAGCAGTGCACCGGGTACTTCATTGCAACGCTAGCTCAATAAATGAGCAAATGACAATACACACTAAAAAAGGGTACACCCTCAACGGTGCAAATAACCCTCTCCAAGAGCTAACACGCACGGACAAACCCTGCGTGTTAGCATTGACTTTAGAGGAAAACGCAGGCCGTTTCTTCTACAGGGTGTTTCTGAGCGGAATTCAGGATTAATACAATTCATATAAATAAACCAATCAATGGCATCAAAGATATTATGGCGCAGTATTTAGGTGATGCATTTATTATACTCAATATTATTATGTAGAAAGACTATAAAACGAAATTCAGCGAAAATATTTGTTATTTTTCTGGTTGAGAAGGAAAACAGAATCAAATCGCCTGGTTGCCTCTGCTTCTCACCGATAGTAACATACACGCTTGGACATTTAGGATCTGATTTTGGATGCGGATATCAAGCAGGATTTCAAGTTTTTGTTTTTATATTGTTTTCACCTGTGAGTAGCAGGCCGCCTTTATTCGTTTTCCTCCCGCGCATAAAAAGAACAAAGTATAGATATAGATATAGATATATATATATATATTTTTTTTAAGCATGAAAGTTTTTTTTTTTTTTAGCTATTCCCTATCCCGAAATTGTGTCCGTCCGTCCGTCTGTTCGTTCGTTCGTGCATCCGTTCGTGCATTTTCCGCTAAATTTAGCGAGAATGTGGCGTCACGTAACCTGTACGCCACGGGATAATTGATGCCACGTAACCTGTAAGTGTAATCAGTTTCCACTCTAAATTTAACGGGAAAATTCACATCTCGTGGCCAAAATATCAATTCGGTTTCGCCGCTAAATATAGCGAAAAATTGACATCGCGTGAGCTATGCACCAATTCAGTTACCTGCTAAATTTAGCGGAGACATTCACTTCTTGAGACCCATCAAGTTTCTCCCGCAAAACATAGCGGCCGAATTCGACGTCGCCTGACCTATACAACCTTTCAGTTTCCCCGCTAAATTTAGCGGGTAAATATACTTCACGCGACACACCAATTCCCTCGCCAATTCCATATAATGCATTTCGCGCATTATAAAACTTTAAAAGTTAATGTCGCTGCCAATGTTGTTGTGTTTTGCTTAAATGTTCTTTTTAGATATTCACCTCTATAAAATTGGAGTATAACAAATACACCACATACAGAGCAGCTTTACTCGAAGATGTATTGCACTACATTCATTGGCTTATGTATACGAGTTATCTTTACGCTAGGACGGTGCTCAGAAACCCCTGTGTAGATGGTATTGGTTCGTCCGGCACTCCTGTCGGTAGGATCAACACGCGTTGCCACATAACGTCCACGCGATAACCGAACCGCGGCCGCGATTACTGGCATATATATTTTCTGGCTAGAGGTGTAAACATTACGTCGCGAACAGTACATATATTCATTTAATTATAAATAAAGACGACGTTCAACCAAGTTCTAATTAAGAAACCACCGTTTCGAGACCTACTCACCTCCTCTTCATTGGTGTACCAGCGATATGGGTATATACCCATAACACTTTTTGGCTGATGCAGGTTTCTTCTTTGTTTTTCGCATGCTGAAACGTTCTTCTTTTCCACAGTGCACTGAACCCGAGCGGCACGTGCGCCTTATAATATTTTGCTGCAACGAATGAGGTCCAAGTATCTCACTATATGAGTTTTGAAACACGCACAAAATAGGAATTATCGGAGATCTCCGCGCGGTCTTTATGAACAGCACTTTCTTGAAGGCACAGGCCACCGCCTGCATCATAACCAAATCCAGGCTTCTCGGACCGTTCAAATGGGCGGATAGATGCCTATAAACTCGACGCCAATTTTACGAAAACAACGTTTCAGCAACCTGGGAAGACTTTTGAAGTAAGGTTTTGGTACATATAATATATATATAATTCTTATTTTTTTCAGGGCAGTTATCAGTGTATTGAGTGTGAAGAAATATCTAGCCGCGTGTATTTGACATGTGCACGAAAAGTGCTTATTGTTTGTTTGTCCTGTGAGATGAGGCTCTTCGGGATTCGTCTGACTGGCGTCCCCCGAAAAAGGTGGGAAGAGCAGGAGAATGTCTCTTCTAAACGCCCGGCCTCTCGCACGAGCTCGATGCGTTTCGCCGTACTGTAGCTGCACTTGTATGCGCTCACGAGACGACGAAGCGTTATCGAAGGTAACGAACGCGCTTTCGAGACGGGACAACTGAAACCTCTCCCCGCCGTTCACATTCTGTCCGTCACTATCCAGCAAGTAAACTAACGTTTCTGAGGCAAAATATACGGCCTGCAAATATCGGTCTCTGAACATATCGCGCTGTAATTTTCTACACAGGTGCAAGGAGGTAGTGGAAGTTCACAGTAAAAATATCAAGCAACAAAAAAACTAACCTGGTTCGAAAAAAAGTTTTTTTTACAGTTTAAGTTGTTAAGTTTGAGGAAGAAAACGAGAAAGGACGAACAACCTCATTATCCCTACCAACCCGCTCGTTTTGTCCTTTAAGTTGTTACTTTGCTGACGATGTACGTGTACTCAGAAGTATTGCCTACAGATGGCGTACGCTGCGTCGAGAAAGCGCCGGCCGATTATGGTTCTTTTTCGAGATCGTCTGCTATCATAACTCGAATCGATCCACCTCGACTCAGCGTACGCCATCTGTCGGCAGCACATCTCACTAGGCGTGCCTCGTCTGCAAAATAGCGATATAAATTAGCCCCCCCCAAAAAAAAATTTTTTTTAATGTAGTTAGTTTATTTTTTTATTTTTTACAGTAAACTTCCACCACCTGCCAGCCCGTCCGTAGTATATCGTAGTATATTGTAGGGACGATTCGTTGAGAAACAGATTTTCGCAGGCCGTCTAAAGTGTCTTAAGGGCTGTTAGTTTACATGCTGTCGTGTGTCGAATTAACACCACTTTGAAAGCAGGGATGGAACCTTTCGTCGTCTAAATTCATCAGTAATCAATGCACAGTGTGCCGGCCATCTTGCGCCCAGGTCACCAGGTGCGCGTCATGCAACGTCTCACGAGAAGTGCGATACTCTCTAGCCACTAACAGCTCAAGAAAGGCGCAGCATTGCGAGTTCATAGTATCCTATTATCGCTTGGTGGCCAATGAGATTACGACACTAGCATATAACAATACCAAAAGAACGAGTCCCGAAGCAAGATGCGGTATCATGATGAGTTATAGCCCTTCGTTTTATAAGGTAGCTGTGACTATGAGGAGCACAAGTTCTTCTGCTTCTTTCGCAGGGTTTGCGGTGACGTCACAACGCCGAGCTCTTGTTGGCTCCGATTGGAAGGACAGTGAGTAGACCTCAAGGCAGCTGGAATTGAGATGCCAGTGGCCTCAAGGCTAGGATTGAAATGCTAGCTTGAGCCATTTCAATGCTAGCTTGGTAGACCTCAACGCTAGCTGCCTTGATGTCTACATACCCTCCATCCTTCCAATCAGAGCTCGGTGTTCTACCATCATTAGAACCCAAGAGTAAGAAGCAGACGAACTTCCGCCCCGCATAGCACCAGGCGACACCAAGATGCAAGCATCTGGCGTTTTGCAGCGCACTCTCGTCAAACCTCTGCTTGCTTGTCGCTTGGGGCAGTTTGGGTGTTCAGTAATTATTAGAGTGTCTAGATTTAAGACAGGGAGCAACTTAAATTATGGAGGATATTTGAATTTTAATGGCGGAGGCCTTCTGTGCCGATTGGTTGCAAGTGCGCTTGCGCTGCGGTGTCGCCTAGCTCGAGGAACAAAGCGGGCAGAAAAACGGAGACGCTTACAGGAGACACGTTTTTGTCATCTCCTCGCAGCTTGTATTGGAAACACGGTTCAGACGCCACGTGACCTTGATCAAGCCGTTGGAAAGGCTTTATAATCCACGAATATTACTAAAAATACGGCGAGACTCCGGTCTTCTTCTAAGTGGTATTGGTCAAACAGCAGTTCTTGTCCACCAACAAAACAATATATGCATTTTATGATTACCGTTCTTCGCTGCCTTTAAATTTTTCGCGTCTTTAAAAACAAAAAAAAAACTTTTTTTGCTTTTTGTTTTACACAGTGTAACTTAAGAGTTTGCGAGGGGTGTTTGTAGTTCGTTTGCCTTTTTCGATTCTCTCGTATTCCATGCCAGAAACAAGTAGCGCATTTCGCCTGCTTTATAAGGACGGTTCCTAATTTTAACGTCGAAGTTAGCGGAAGCCCGGTAAAGTGAAAGCATCTTCCGTTTCCGCAACCGTCCAATTAAGGACAAAGAAAGAGCTTCAGTTCGGACTGCTCCTCGAGGGAAATGAAAGAAGCTCGGATGAGGCACCATGGCGCTGAGGTTACAAGATGAATTACGTTCCCTAGAAGCAAAGTTATTCACTCACAAGATGAGATCGGCTTCGAGCTCAAGCTCATTGCCTTCCGTGGTGCTTTACCTTCGAGCTCACGCCCGAGGCTCACGAAAGTCCGAAGCTTCATCGAAGGTGGAAAGCTCGCGCTAGAGTCGGGACAACAAAACGGCCTCCCCGACGTTTTAATGCCGTCAGTGACTATACGGAGAGCAAGTCATCTGCTTCTTGCGCAGGCGTTGCAGTGAAGTCAAAGCGACGCCGACCACTGATTGGCCTTGATTCGAATAATAGTGGGTAGACCTCAACGCTAGGGGCGTTGAGGTCTAACCACTATTTTTTTTCAATCAGCCACTAAGAGCTCCACGTCGTTCTGACGCCACCGAAACTTCAGCGCGAGGAACAGACGACTTATACTTTCCGAATAGAATTTAAATGAACCCCAGGGGCAAGCTACATGGCGGCCCAATGCAAGGCCTGATGAGAAAGGATTAGCGGCTGCAGCGTAGCAGGTGATATTCCTCGGCATCGCATTCATTGCAAAGCATAATTGAAACCTGAAATTAGAAAGCAAACACAACGACGAACAGAGTCGCAAAGAGTCTAAAGGGCCGTTCACAATGTTGCGACCGAGTTCGACTGAGAGACCAAACCGGTTTCTAAGCCTCTTGCGATCTCTTAAGACCAGCTCCGCTGTTGCGCATTCGGTCCTAAGAGATCGCAAGAGGCTTAAAAACCGGTTTGGTCTCTCAGTCAAACTCGGTCGCAAGAGTGTGAACGGCCCTAAGACTAAGAATTAGAGGACCACTTTATTTTTTAGTAAGCCTTCCTTTTTATTTGTTTTTCCTTGGTCTCAGGGCGACATGTTTGCGTGTCATCCGCTCGTCCGACGTACTTGCAGTTCTTTCAGCAGACAGTCATTGTAATCTCAACTTAAATCTCGTGGTTCTCAGTACCCATTTTAAACCTCCTCTTTTGTCCTTCAATACTCGCCATATTTTAAGAAACAAATTAATGTTTAACCTGTAAAAAAATAATGACGCGACATATTATTGGTGGGCAACAAATAATAGCACGGTCTTGTGCCTGTCTGTGTAACTGTTACGATCACTTGTACTGCTACCACAATCACTACCACAATCACTACTACCGCAACTACTGCAACTGCTAGTAGTACTACTACTACTACCACTACCAGTCCTACTAGTGTTACTGCTAGTACTAGTAAGAGTAGTGCTAGAGCTAATACTAATACTAGTATTATGAATACCACTAGTTGTAGTACTACTGCTACTACTACTACTATTGCTATTATACTACCCCCACTACTGCTCCTACTACTGCTACTCGTACTCGTACTACAACTAAGAGAAAATTATGTACTTGAATAGCCTTTGTCAGCTGGGAGTTTTACTAGAAAAACTGTTACCCACATACAAAGTGATGTTGGCATATATAAATGATCGCAGTAGAAAGGCTTGCCTTTTTTTTATTCTCTGGCGCTCTTTGGGTCAGGGCCTTTGTACTGTTTACAAAAGGAAGCGTTTGGTGACTGCATACGTGCGTGGAATCGGTTTCACATTACTCATGGCGTCTATCAGTCGATCGGAATTAGCATGAAACGATCAATCGCTACAAGGGTACGCGCCATTTATTACCACCGCCCCATTTATCCCTACAAAAATAAATTCGTGAACCAGAAAAAGAAAAAACAATTTTGCTTCTAGAAAACTAAAACCTAGTGACCCGCGGCGACGTTTCCATCTATCATTTTTTATGCCAATTTGGTTTTGCCTTGTACTGAGTGTGGGCGTGCATTCGGCAAAAAGAAAATAGACCGTTTACAGCTCTGCTTTGTATGCAGGCTTGTCGCTCCCTATTTAGAGAAGAGGTACTAGGAGAGAAAGGTATTGAGAGAATGGACGATGTTGAATGTATGAATCTAAAAGATCTAACCGATTCCATGATTGAATGCGCTGTCAGTTCGAGGAGTGTGCTTTAACAAGAAAGCAAGCAACCTGCCTATTTATTTTGTTTCGTTATTTTTGAAATAATTTTGTGTCTTAGCGATAATACGCCTTCACGTCTCCGTATCTCCTTGTGTGGAAGCTTACACAGGGTGTGTCACCCAGGTCTAAGCGAGAACTAATCAGCATATTCTATTTCCACCACTGGAGTAGCAGTACAATAAAAAGGTCGAAGTTATCATGACGGTTTTTTATATTTCAAACTAGGCAGGAGCAAAATACTTCCGGGAGCAGACGTCGTGCTGCCTGGCATCAGTGATTGCAGGCTTGCAGTTACAAGGGTGAATGATTATACATCAGCATCCGACATCATATAATAATAAAAAAACTTTTTTGTACGTTTTATTTATACTGTATGCATTTATTGCGCGGCCGTATTCGGTGAAACAAAACCTAAACGTTGTACGAACATAGACAACAACAAAGAAGAAAAGTTGGAACCAGATCACGTGATCAGCTTAGGACGGCTCCACATAAGGTTCCTTCCTACCTCGCTTGAATTAGCAGTACAACTGTATACGCACTAACAACGCTCCCACACTTACATACACATGTGCGAGTGCCTACATACTCATACACACACGCATACGAGGAAACGTGCCTACGTACTGGCCACAACATGACAAAACGTTCGTATGGATGCCTAAGTATGCGGAAACACACATACATATCAGCACGCGTGCACTAAAATGCACCTACACATACAGTCCCGTAGCACGCACATGGACGTAAGCACATTCGTTCACGCACGCGTGTGCGCGCGCACGCACACACGCACGCACAAAAGCGTGTGTAAGCATACCGGATGTTTTTTTCAGGCTTTACATATGTGTTTTGAGAAAACAACATAAATGCTACACTAATGCAGTATGTGCACATAAACTATACAGCCACGGGTAGATAGTAAAGGCGGCTAATCATCACGATGAGTCGAATTGTTAAATAAAATTTGTTACTTCAATTTTAATTCGTGTAAATAATCATATGGGTCTAATCGGTGACTTAATACGCATCATAGAAAATCAAAAGAACAGTCGATTTTAGAAAGAGTTGGAGATCGTGAGAAATGCAGTAGTGCGCTCAAGTTACTCGTGCAGCAGGCGCAGAGTTGGCGATGAGAAAACACGAATTAGAAGAGTTCGAAAAAACATCGAGGGCGCGTTCTCCCACAACACCGCGCTCCCCACGCGCCTTTAGTTTTTCTAAAACTGACTGATTTAGTCGTTTTCGGTGACGCTAAGCAAGTTTTAAATTAGAACCTATGGTTACTTCACTCATTAAAAAGATAATTGATACTATTTAGTTATTACTTGATTTTTTGTGGCGATTATCCTCCTATACTATGTCCCCCTGCACTCTAAAAAAGAAGGGTGTATTCTTACACCCTTCGTCCCATATAAGACACCCCAAAACTTCAGTTGGACGTACAGTGCACTGACGTCGATCTGACGGCACTAACTTTCATGAGAGGCTTGATAGCCGTGTGGTACAACTTTTTAAAATAGTTAATGTGCGAGTTACTACTGACTACAAGAAAAAAAAATACTCGGGGTTTTTCTTGGCTCTATTGCAAAACCTCAGTGTTTTCTTTTGTGGTCTTTGATACGTACTTTAGCTATTTAATAAGTTATATCGCGCCGTTATCAAGCCCCTCGTAAAATGTGGGGCCTTCTGTTCGACTATAGGGCTCTGTACGCCGAACTAAAGTTTTGGAGTGTATTATATGGGACAAAAGGGTGTAAGGTGATACCCTTTTTTTAGGTGTGGCCGTAAAAGCTACTGACATAAACAACAATTTCGTTTTATCTTTGACGACTTTCTTTAGCAATCTGCGAAGCCTAAAGAAAAAAGAACACCCTGTATACAACTACAGGCACGAGCGCCTTTATACACTATACGGCTGCACACGCACACACTGGCGTGTTCACATTCAGACATGAGCCCAGGCATGAACAGCACAAAAAACCCAGATACCGTATTCGTTCAAAAACTACGAGTGAAAGATAGCTGTCGTCGATAAGTTACCTGAGCAGCTAAAAATAGCAGTGCACGCCATCGTCACGTAGGTGAGCTCTTCTGAATTTCGAGAATATAAAAACTCAGAAAGTATAAAACAAAAAAAATATCGATGATAGTGGCTCTAGGGGTTGCAAAATTATTTCTCTTCAGTAAGTTTTTTTTTGTCGTTTGTTTTTGTTTCTTAGCGCACGGCGAAAACAATCGGTGGTTGAAGGGAATTTCGGTTGATTGATGTTTGGCGTGTTCAAATGCGAGCGCGGTTGCCAAATTTTATTGCAATAAACTTCGCAGAGGGAATATATTACACCACGGAGCAGTAAGTACACAAAACTCGATGCTCGTAATGCCGGCGAAGAGCATTATACGTGTGCGATCGATAGTGTTTTCGACAACAATTTTAGGCACGTCCTCAAAAGCTGCTGTAGAATGTATTTTCTCTTACATTTGTTCCTCTTTTTTGTTGCTATGTGCCTTTGGTAAACTGCGAAATTTAATTATCTAGTATTGGCGATAGTGAGACAATAGCCTCAAGCAAACGAGCAAAAATATGAACAAAGGATGTGACTTTTTTTTTTTTAAACGTGCAATTGAACACGGGGCTGGTTGGTTCGCTTTGCAACTTCGCTTCGGGGGGAACAATCCGAAATTGTCTTGGACGCTTCTAGCGTGATCTCGAAAACACCGCTACGTTGGGACGCAAGCGGTCAAGGCCGGAGGCAAACAACTGAAACAATCAATGAAAATGCCGCCTTTGCTGTGTGCGTGACTGCGGGGGTTTGTTCGCTACAAAATAATTAGAGATCCCCACTATTCATTAATTTCTAAAATACCCTGAGCCGACCCCGACCGCGTGGTCAGCTGCACATTGCTCTGTCGTATTGAAGAAGTAACTTCGGTCGAATGTTGTTACATATTGCGGCAGATTTGCAACGAAAGCCGGTTGTTCCTCCCGCGGGGCTATTGCTAACTTTCTATATTATACATCTATTCCACAAGGGCGCAGCCATCTTGAATGTCGTCACTTCTGGTATACGTTAAAACATCCTTTTATCTCTCCACGCAGCTGGAAGGTGTTCACGAGAATTGTGTGATTGTCACACATTCTTGTTTGCCTCACCTATATTTTCTCGCATATTCCAGGTTTAAATGTCTTATTATTTTATTTTCTCCCGCATACCAGATGTAGAAACCACGTGATTGAGAACGAAAGGAAACGTCTATACTCTGTTTCGCTCGAGGTCCGACCGTTGTCGACGCAACGATCTTATTGAGGTAATCAAATAGCTGCGAAAGGAGCATCGTCATATCGTTGGTCGTTGTTAGGCGTTTTCAATTCCCGGCTAAACTTATCACGTACCGTAAATGCCCCATGATCTTTTTTTCTTTTTCTGTCTGATGCGGAGCACAAGCTGGTCTAGCTCTTTTGCATGGGTTGTGGCGACGTCAGTACAACGATCGCTGATTTCCTTTGAGTGAAGGTTAGTAGGTGGGCCTCAACACAACTTGCTTTGACGTCTACTCGCTTTCCTTCAATCAGAGCTGATCAGAGTGTGGCAATCTGACGTCCCCACTACCCCTGCAAAAGAAGCTGACGAATTTGCGCACCGCCTAGGTTTTACCGGTAGGAACAAACGCGCAATGGCGTACAGCGCCATGACGGTGCATTTTTGGAGATATTTAACAGGCTCCAGCGGATCGTAGCACCTTACAGACCAACTCAACTCACTGACGCACACACGCCACTGCGGTGGCGCTGCTGTCGGTACTGCGCATGCGCAGACGCTTCACTCCTCCCGAATTTGGTTTCTGCGCAGGCGCAGTGCCCACACCTGGTGCGAGCGAAGCGGGCTTGTTTGGAAACACTGTGTTGGTGTATGCGAGTGAATTGACCGTGAAACGGAAAATAACCGCACATTTATTGTTTACGCCTGCATCCTAAAGCAGGGGTATGTTTGACTGCAAGTTAGAACCAGAGAAAAGAGAACCACGTTTAGGGCACCTTTAACTCCGTAACCGAATAATATTACTAATTACCAGTGGCGGCGTTACTCGTATGTACTTCGTTTCAGCTTAAGTCCAAACGCAGCCAACGCTACAACGTATTGGGACCATTTCACTGGCGTCAAAAACGCAAGTCACTTGCGATTTTATGTTTATGATTCGTTTGAACGATGATAGAACATGCAACAGAAACATGACGAACCCCATGATGGTGAACTTTTCAGGCTGTCTCGTTGGCATCATTAGCCCGTAGCGTCCATTGCGCCTGAACTTCAGGTGAAACGATGTATAGTACCCTAGTTTCAGACCTAAGACGGGCCAAAAAAGAACAAAAAAGCAGTAAGGATGAATCGATTTTGGCAATAATATTTTGTTTGCCAACCATATCGCCGGCGTCATTCCTCTGGCTGTATTTTGAACTCGTTGAGTGCATTGGACGACAGTGATTCAGCGAAGACGATATCGGCACATCTTTTTCCCTTAGAAATGGTTTCTGTGGGCATCAAATTTTACCGCTTATGTTGATGACTCATATGAGCAGTTTCCATCTATTCATGCAAACGACAGTCTGAAGATACAGTGTGAGTCGTGTTTCTTCCATTTATGACGTTGCTATCTCGTTGATCATAAAATAACTGTCTGCATACATCTATCTTCGAAGTATGCACAGACTTGTAGATGTTACTAAGAAACAGTAAGAAATTACATTTGCAATTACTCGAGGCTAATTGTTAAAATACTTAAAATTACAATTACCCTTCTATAAAAGCAAGTGACTGTTACACCAAAAACTAATTCGTCACCTTCGCGCGGTTAATTCCAGCATTACTGTCCTAAACGTAAGGGACACGGGAACGCTGTTATTTCACTTTTTTTTTTTCAGCCTTAGTTTCCAATTATTAATCTTGACTATTTTTGAGCAATATTTGGTTTCTCAAAAGTCTCGTCGGACATCGTGCTTGATTTTGTTGTAAAGATGTCGACTGCTTGGGAGCACCGTACTGTGCTTCGTGTTTGCTTGATGGACTGCATTGTGCTTCGCGAGCCAAGCGATGAAAGTGCTCTTTACCTTAAAAAGACAGCAACTTTGCCGTCCCAGCTAGTGCCTGATACTGTCGAAATTGCGAAGCTGTAGATGTCGTCATACAACTGGCCAAACATTAAGTAAGAAATTATTTATATGTGCATCTATCTATACCCACACATGTTGCCAGATGGCAGCGAACGACGTTAAAAATACATCTATATTCTAGCTGTCTTTGGCTCTGAACCGGTCGAGCCTCGGTTGAGACGTTTGTGAATAAGATAATTAAGCTTACTCAGTAAGTAATAAAAATAACACTGGTACACAAAAAATTGGCACGTCGGTTAAAACGAAGCAATGTAAACTCACGTTTGCCGCACGCACCTTTCTAGATGCCGTTAGCAAATGTACAAAGACGGGCCTGCAGTAGTGCACTCCAGTGTTCTCGAGATAAAGGTTCGCTGAGTCAACAGGCAGCGAAATGCAGAGAACACCACCCACTCGGCCAGTTTCACTCCCTCCTAATGCCCGGAATCTCTAGCCTACGTCAGCTACCACTTTGTTTTGTTTTTTATTTAAAAAAGTTATGTTTGACGTAAGATGTGTCCAGCTAAAGTGAAACCCGAAGTAATCTCGCATAAATATGACGCACAAAACGGATGACTGAAATGCAGATAACATGGCTAGGAATCACAAATCAAGCGTGCCAACCCTAGACGTTGGAGTACAAAATAAATAAATAGCCCTCCCAATCCTCCCTCCCCCCCCGGCCCCCCCCCAAAAAAAAAAGAGAACAAAAATACATCCTTATTTTTTTTAAAGAAAAGCTAGAAGTGTTCTAGTACCTTTTGAGTAGCAACAGACGAGGACGTTTGAGGCATTAACCCCTTCACTTATTGTCATCATCACTTTTTAGGGTAGACGGGGCATAGTCTCCCGTGGTCGACATAATGAAAATTATCGTAGTCACTATAACCGAGAGGGAGATTATTATATTCTTCTCTGCGCACTTATTGCATCGAGCTTCTTGAAAGAGGCACGCAATCATCTCGTGTCGTCATATCCGATCTTCAATTGAAAAAAAATGAATCACAAACTTAAAATGAAATCAAAGTAAAACTAGAACGAAAAACAAATATAGTTGTCCGCACTTCCTTGGTATTTTTAAGAAATACCCACGTTGATCTTTTGACTTTGGTGTTAGTCTTTGGAGTAAAAGAAAAGTTTCAGGGGCTTGGCGCTGCAAAGAAAGCAGATGTGGAGCTAAAAAATGCCAAAACTAACACTTCTTTTTTTCTTTTGGGGGGGGGGGGGTGGGGATTAACGATTTACAACGGAGCCGTTACGTACTTGTACCGGATTACGTACAAGCACTCAGCATAGATATGTATAAAGAAAACATGCGTTGATCATGGATGGTCGAGGCGTGTCCGCATATCATTCTCTCATCATGTCTGCGGCACGCCCTGTCTTCTGTAGGACGTATGACCAGTGTGACCGAGGCTTAAAACTAGCCAGTATGTGAGACTAATCCTGGAAAAATTGATAAGAATCAGTTATGTGCGTATTTATTTTTATCCCAAGCTCTCTTATCACGATCCGCCATTTGGTGTGTTCTTGAGCTCAACTACGCACAGAACGTCAGCGCATGTCTTGCCACTCCCAGTGACGTTATATGGTTGCGCTTCTTTTGCGGCGGTAACCCTCAGTGTTTTTGTTTATTGTTTTTTTTATTTACGAGGGTGACTTAGCGTTTCATTACGTGTAGCCTTAATGGAAATAAATGTCGACGTCCACTGACATTGTGCCCCATCCGAGCACCACGAATAGTATCTTGGCTGAGAATGTATGAAAGGAGCGGGGCGGGGCTGCTGGACGGCAAGTCAGCGGCATCTTCAGCAGCCATTGATCTCGAAGCCAATTCTTCGAATAGCGCATCGACCGGTCCTCCTTGTCGCTCCATCGCCGCAGGGGATATGAAAGGCATCCGTCGAATGTGTGGCCCACCTCTCCCACTCTCTTCAATTCGGTGGACGTAGAGACGTGCATTCCGTGCACAGACGCGGATGCTTGAATGCGCTTGCGTCGAGTTCGATGCTCGCATTTTGTGTTACTGTCAGGGATATGGGTAAGCTGAGAGTGGTATTTCAAATAAAGGCCACCAGTCTTAATCGTTTTTTCATTTTTCAGGGCTCGTGAGTGCAACCTACACCTGTGGAATAGTTGGCAAATTTGTTTAATATCGATAACTTCGAGAACAATATTTTTGTGTTTATGTTTACTATATACATTTTTATTGTTCAATAATTCTCAGGGACGAGGGACGTGTTATTTTCGGTTACCCTTATGATACACTAAAGTTAACTATCTTTCCAGTGATAATTATGGCAAAAACCGTTCAGGGAATATATCTTTGCGAATGCACCATGCTTGACACCAGCAACACATTTCAGTTGTATTGCGGGGCATTCATTTTATGTTCAAAACATGTGACCGAAACGCGTGGGCAGAAATGTGTGAATGACTGCACCAGTACCCATGTTTAACCTTGACTTTTTTATTTCTTTGTTTTAATATCGTTTTGTTGTTTGGTCGAAGTTGTAGGTACGTAACATCTGAAATATTAATTAGATATGAAGTGTTCACGCGTACGACGAAGTCTGCTGCTGCTCGAACGCATCGGAAACATTGTGGCAAGTTCATTCAACACGCCGATGGGATCTGTCTACTGCATGGTGCACTATAGCGAGGGATAGAACGTCCAAACCTTTATGTATTCCACCTCTTATTGTCACGAACATAAGCAAAATATTTGTTTATCTTATATATTTTTGTTTAATAAGCTGTTGATTGTATAGAAAATGCTATTATCTGTCTCTGAAAGTTTTCAGTGAAAAACAAATCAAGTCGCCGCCATCACCGCGTCCCCTACGTACGACATATAGGTCGTACGAAACGTTGAAATGTCTTTCAAACCATCCAAGCGATTTGTACTGAGTCACTTAGAAGAAACCACTGCAGTGTTAAGCAGCGCGACGTAAAGAAAAAGAACAACAAAACCCTAGTGTTAAAGCAGTGCGAAAAAATACTAATGAAACCCTAAGCGTGCTAAAGTAAAAAAAAAAGAAAAAAACGGCGCTAAAAAGGTAAAGAAGCGAAGCCATGAATTGAACACAGTAGTACAGGTAACGATGGTAACGTTCGAGCGTGCATCGTCAGGGCCCGGCACGGAAATGTCTTTCAAAGGCCGGCTCAAAGCTATATCTCCTTGAGATTCATCACGCTTCTCCGTTTCTTTAGGATCGTGGAAAATGCAGGCAGCTTGCACTGAGACGGTACGGCGATACTATACAAGACGACGACGACGAGCCCGGGCAGGTTTTTTTGGATAGCTTGGAAGTATGGGAACGACCGATTAAACAGTGCGACGTACTTTGCTGGGTCCTATTTATTTCTTAACCAAGAAAGCTTCCTTGACAGTGCCTAGCGAATGAATTCAAGAGAGACAGCAGTCAAGGGATTCCAAGCTCTGGCAGACTCATTACACTAGAAAAAGGAAACATTCGTCGGCAAAAAAGCGACATTGAACGGACGGATGTTCTGTTTTCAGGTCATTGATAAATATCAAAAAACAAAGAGTGTGCCCAAGAAAGAATCGCTTGGGGCGCACCCAGTAAGACAGATAGATTCAGGCAAGAACACTACCATCAACGCCTTTGCATACTGACCCGTCCCTTTGTTAGAATGAGAACCGAGCCGATGTATTAAGTTCTCGTTCATCGATAATGACAATGCAATGCTAGACATGTTTTAGATGGAAACTACGATCAAACCGCTGTCGCGAAATCTAGAACCGTCTTGCCTGCTCAGTTGACCGCTTGGAATCAATGATAGGTGTAAATTCGTGTATCGTGTGAACTTGTTGGGTTACTGTGGGCACTCTTCGTCTGAAGCCATGCTGTTCGTCCTGAAAAACTCACGGAAATTTTCGAAGAATACAATTAGATGGGCTAGAAAGTAGGGACGTTTAGAGATCGCTCAACGCAAAATTACGAGCGTGGCTCTTGGTGGAGGAGAGGAAGAGGGAGGGTACAGAGGGGAGGATCTGCCTCCCTCCTCCCTCGGTACCCTCTCCTGCTTCTACTCCTCCTCCTCTCTTCTTTCCTGTCACTCCTGCTCTGCTGCCTACCTCATCTCCCTACTTCCTCCTCTCCTCCTCCCTCCTTCCCCCTCCCTCCCCTACCTTTCCCTCCTAGTCCTCCGCACCTTTCCCAACTCCTCCGTGCCACTCCCACTTCCTCCTGCACACCCTCCCTCCTCCTCCTCCACGCCCTCTCACTCCTTCCACAGTTTCCCCGGCTCTATTTAGCTGAAAAAATTGACGACCCTTCTGCACACTGTAACACCAATTCAGTTTCCCCGCTGAATTTAGCGGGGAAAATAACGTCAGATACTTTCGTGTCATGTCACCTACGAACAAATTCAGTTTCTCCGCCAGAGCTGACTGGGATAACTGATGATCACGCTCGACCTCAGCGGCAATTCGATTCCCTGCCTAAATTTAGCGGAAAATTGAACTGGATGTTGAGGTCACGCGACGTGAATTTTCCCGCTGAAGTGCGCGCAGACTTACGTCGGCGGCGGCATTCGGAGACGCCGACGCCGGCGTCGTGGAAACACGGAGCAGTGCCTAAGAGCTGCGCCTTCCCAAAATTTGGTGTTTCAAGTACTTACTAGACGTAGAACAAAAAAGAAAGCTAGGTCTGTAGTTGAGGATGCCATGTCTTTTCTACAGGTTTTACTTCAGATAGATAATCCACACAATTCATTCATCTTGCACACCTCATTGCATGTCACCCTAGCATCGTTTACCTGTGGAAAAAGTTGGCCTTCCTTTCACTCGAAGTACTAGCATTCCTTAAATCATTTTTCCCGGTGACATCTGTGGACTGGAACAGCCTGGCCAAAGCAATCGTCTCTGTTCTTAGACATCGATTCGTGTCCACCAAATGTTAACCTGGCTATTTTGTTCAACCCACTCCGTTATGTAATGCCCGAACTCAGGGCTCTTAAGGTATTTAAATAAATAAATGCAGCAACCGTCGCCATATTTAAATACTCAGGTAGTACTCTGGCAGTCTTTCCATCCGTCGGGTCCTGTGCCTGTGCAGAGACGATGGCAGTAAAGTCAAGTGCAGGAACTTAGGTGACCAGTCGGCGTACCTAAGGAAAAAGGGTTCGGTATGACTTTGAGACCGCAACACTTGCCGATATAATCTACACAGAAACCACCCTATAAACCAGTCTGGTTACCACGCGAGATCTGGCAGGCCGCTCGATGTCTCAAGATCTGGACACCAAATCAATTTCCCAGCTAAATTTGGCGGGTATGTTGATTTCACGTGAAATACACACGAATTCAGTTTCCCGCTAAGTATGACGGGAAAATGAATGTCACGAGACCTGTACACTCTAGCCCGGACTGGACACTGACCCGTATGGCGGGATAAAGGCGCTTACTTTTAGGTCCCGGGACCGCGCTGCGAAGATCCGTTCTTCCCGCGCGCCAGGATCGGAATCTCCTGGTTCACGTGAGCCCAGCAACACGGCAGGAGCGCCACCTAGCCTCCTACGTCTCCGAGTCTTTCCTGTCTTTTGCGCTACTACATGCACCAGTTCAGTTTCCCAGCTAAACTTGGCGGGAAGAGCCGATTGACACAGCGACCTATTCTTCATTTCAGTTTCCCCGCTAGGTTTGGGGCGAAAATTGATTTCCACGTGACCCTACGCACCATTTCAGTTTCCCCGCTAAATTTGGCGGGAAAATTTATGTCACATGACAGCAATTCATTTTCCCCGCTAAATTTTACACTAAAATTGATGTTACGTGACCTATACGCCAATTCAATTTGCCCGCTATATTTGGCGGGAGAATTCATGTCATGTGACCTTTCAACCAGTTCCGTTTTTGGTGAAATTTGTTGGGAACTTGATGTCACGCTACATGACATCACGTGACCTATACGCAAATCAGATTCCCTGCTAAATTTGGCGGAAAAATCGATGTCACGTTAGATGACGTCACGTGAACTATACACCAACATAGTCTCGCCGCTAAATTTAGCGGTGAAATTGAAAATTCAAATATTTTAATGTATTTATGCATTAGAGGACTCGGAAGGTAAATGTCGCTGCCAATTGTTTTCCTGTACGGTTGGAGGGCGCTACGAGCAGACGAAAGCGGACGCCTCACCTGCGCTCCGCTAATTTTCGCGTTTTTTTCGGCGACCCCGGATCCTGACTCCAAACTTTTCACCCCGCAAGTGCAAGAAGGTGCCCAGAAACTGGTGAGCCCACGTTCTTTTGGGAAATCCTCGCCAAATCCTAGTTCTGGGCGGCTGAAGCTGAGACCGACTGCACCGGGGAGCTAAGCCTAACCGGCTCCTCGACCACGCCGCGCCCGAGCCGCCGCTGCGCCGACTCCCAGCCCTAAGCGGCGGCCACGCCGACGCCTCAACGAGATCGTATGGAAGTCCAAGTGGAAGGAGAATACATTTCTCCGTCCGAAGCCGCATCGGCTGACTGGCGTACGATCCATCGCCGCCACCGACAAATGCAAAATGACTCCTCGCAACCGCCACCGCCAATTCGTCGCTCGTGAAGACGACGATGAGCCCGGACCGCCCGCCGACGCCGCCGGCCAAAGGCCAACCGCGACCGGCAAAAACGACTCGCCGAGTAAGTCCCCCTGCACTTCCCACGGAAGATTATAAAATCATTCTCCGACCCCGAAGCGGTCTGGCACTCGCCACCCTTTCGGAAATCTCTCTCATCCGAATAATTCAAGGCTCTGCTGGTATCCCCCTGACGAAGAGAAAGGGTGATAGGATCAAAATCTGCGCTACCCCTAATTTCGTCATCATCAGCACCCCCGTAGAAGAGCACGTCCCTCTCTACCTCAACACCACCACTCTCAACATCCAAGGCAAGGACCACAGCTTTAATGCCCACGTGGCCGCTCCGGCTGGCACCTCCGTTGGAATCATACACGGAATACCACTGGAAGACTCGCCGGACACCGTGTTATCCACATTGCAGCAACATAACCCGAACGTTCCGATCCTCTCCACGCGTCGACTGGGAGCCACCGGAGGTATCCAAGTCCTTTTCGACGGCTCCCAAATACCGTTCTGGCTTGCATACGACGGAGCGCAACGCCGATGCACCCCTTTCGCCACCGCCGTGAAGCCTGCACTAATTGCTGGAGCACGGGGCATCGCAGAGACGTATGTCCGAATCCGGCCACCAGCCGGTGCATAACATGCGGCCTCGAACATCCTGAACCGGGCCATGCGTGCACCCCAAAATGCATCGTATGCCACGAGGAGCACCCCACAGGCCACCCGTCGTGCTCCCAACGATTCCAGAAACGCCGTCGACTGCCCGGACCACAAGAAACTGGGCAAAAGGCGAAGTTCCGGAACCTAACCTCAACAGTCGACACTGGGAAGCAAGAGCCCAAGTTGAGCCTTGAGGCTTCCCCACACCTTTCCCGCCACCCTTACTAGCGCCATCCCCGGCATTCAATTTCACGTTGAAGCCTGCGACGCAGACCCCGCCATTCCCAACACGAGACCGATCAAGGTCTCGAAGCCGCAGCCGGAGCCAATCCCGCAGCCGCTCAAGATCCCGCTCCAGCGCGATCTCACAGCAAGAAGCAAGGGCCAGCAGCGACGGCAACGGCAGCCCCAAGGGACAGCAAGCAAGCAGCCTAGGCGACCTCGGCAGCAACCAACAGCGCCGAACTCATAAGGTGAGCTGGGCAGAAGCAGCCCGAGCCGCTCCTCCGAAGCACACCCCCACCCCCTCCCTTCCCCTTCCAATTCCTCCTACCAAATCGAGCTGGCGTCCCTCCGCGAAGAGAACCGCAGGCAACGCGAAGAGATAGCATGGCTCAAAGGCATGGTTAGGCAACTTACCCCCTCTAACGCATCCACTACTAGCACTCCGATCGTTCACCAGGTCTCAGTCGTCCCACCGACGGCCACTCCCACTCCTACCGAGCAGCCCGGTGGACCCAATCCCAAAAAACGTGCGGCACCCGAGCCCCCCACTCAGAACCCCGTCTCGACTACGACGATCGAGTCGAACCTCTTCGAATTATAACCACCGAAAACCGTCAGGCTATAGAAAGACTCGCCTCGCAATTCGAATCCTTCAAAACGGAAATCCTGGCAGCTATAGCATCCCTCTCCCAAGCCATCCGAACTCCCCCGCCTCTCTGCCCCAGGAGGTCCACCCGACACAATAATAATAATAACAACACCATCATGGCCCCATCAACCTCCTCAAAATCAAAACTACTGATCTGGCAGTGGAACTGCCACGGCGCGCGTAGAAAGCTACCACACCTCCTCCAACACGTTCAGTCGATGGCAGAACCCCCTGCGATAATAGCTCTCCAAGAGACAAACACACAGGTTAAATTACCGGGCTACCGACCTTTCCAACAACCACACTCCGAGAACAAATACGCGACGGCCATCCTCGTTCAACGGAATATGGCATGTACGTCCGCGCACTTTGACTCGGTCGAAATCCCACATACTTTCGCCACTCTTTACCCGCAATCCCGAAAACACTCACCCATCCACATCCTAAATGTGTACAGTTCTCCCCGCGAGCACAAACATAGATTTGGATACCTTCTAGCGCTAGCCAAACGAGAAGCCGCTAGGGACCCCCTCTTAGTCCTTGGCGACTTCAACGCCCCTCACCCGGCATGGGGATACCACAGTGACTCGATAAAGGGTCGAGATCTGTGGACACAAATCCAAACGCAACACTTTACTCTCCTAACCGACCCCACCTTCCCTTCCCGCATAGGAAACAGTGTCACCCGCGACACCTGTCCCGATTTGACCTTTATTACCTCCTACCAAGGTCAGGCGCAATGGACCAACACAGATCACACGTTAGGAAGCGACCACTGCATCCTCGCTACACTCCTCCAGTTTCAAACCCCGAGACCGAAATGTCGACAAGCCACATTAGTTCACTGGGATCGCTTCCGCACGCTTCGCGAAAGCACGAACGCCAATCCCATAACGGACATCCAACAATGGACGCAACAGGTGGTTAACGACGTCCAAACAACGACGGAATTCCTACCGGAGAACATAACTTCCCCTACCGTTGACTCGCATCTGGCCATGCTCTGGAATAGCTTCTCTCAGAAAGAGAGTGCGTGGCGGCGACAGAAACACAATAGAACGCTCCGACTCCAGCTGGAGGCCCTGCGAGCTGAAGTAGAAGACTACACGCTCACACTCCAGCGTAATCAGTGGGACGACATATGCGACCGCATGAAGGGCAGCCTCGGGATGCGCTCAACGTGGCAGCTGCTCCGACACCTGCTCGACCCCACAACGAGCAAAGTGGAGCAACGCCAACGCATGACGCCGCTTCTTCACAAATATCCGGGCTCGGACGAAGACCTCCTCAAAGAAGCGCAGACAAAATACCTCCCTGAATTCCCCACACAGCCTTTACCAGACTACGCAGGTTCTGCTAATCCGGACCTTGACAGGAACTTTACGCTGTCGGAGGTCCGCGCGGCAATACTCAAACTGCGTACATCATCCACCCCCGGCTTAGATCAGATTACTAACAAGGCCATCCGAAACCTCGACACCCCCTCACTAGAAGCTCTCACAGCCTACTTCAACGAATGTTGGCAAAGTGGCACTCTGCCACCCACCTGGAAACACGCTAAAGTAGTGTTAATTCCAAAGCCAGGAAAGCCCCTGGCCTTGGAAAATCTCAGACCAATCTCTCTTACGTCCTGTCTCGGGAAACTACTCGAACACGTTATCCACACCCGTCTTACGAGATACCTAGAAGAAAGCGGACAACTACCCCTACAATGATAGGTTTCAGGGCGCATCTCTCCACACAAGACGTGATGCTCCAACTCCATCACGACGTTGTAACCCCCCACACACACCACGACACCCAAGCCATCTTAGCCCTTGATTTGACCAAGGCCTTTGATCAGGTCTCACACGCATCAATCCTCCAAGGCCTGGCTTCAACAAATCCCGGAGAGCGAACCTACAATTACATTCGAGATTTCCTATCGAGCAGGACCGCGACCCTTCAAATCGGAGATCTCACTTCCCCCGAAATAACTATAGGAGGAAGAGGCACCCCGCAAGGCGCGGTCCTCTCCCCCCTACTCTTTAACCTCGCACTAATCAAACTGCCCCCCGCCCTAACCGCAATCCCAGGGCTACATTATAGTATATACGCGGACGACGTCACCCTATGGGCCACAAAGGGTAGCGACGCAGAGCTGGAGGGCTCCCTTAAAGGGCCCCTGAAAAAGAAAAAAATGTTTTTTTCAAAACAGTCTGGTTGGGACACGCATGTCAAAAAATAAATTTTACGCGAAAAAAAAAAGTTTGTTAGAGCAATATTGACGGCGAAAGATTTATTTGAAAGTTTTCGCGCAAATTCCAGGTCATTAAGCTCGGCTTCCCATTGGTAACGATGGTCATTCAAATCAGCTTCTCATTGGCCAAAAGAATGAGTGACAGCTTTGATGTTGGTGATAAAATCTTCGTGATCTCTTGAAATCGCCTTTTGAATTACATATTTTTAGCTGTAAGAAACAATCAAACGAATGAACGTCGTAATTGTTTACAAACGTTTTACAAAATCGTTACTTCCGTTCGGATGAAAAAAAAAAGAAGCTTCGCCATTTTGTTTTTTTGTTATGGTCGCGGTCTCGCAACGCGTCTCGCGTCCTCGGGTGGTTTTATAGTTTTATCGCGTTTATATGTGAAGACCTCCTGAAGAGGGCTTGTTGCTTCTGTTAGTTAGTCATGGCCGATTCACATGACGGACTGATCCGCGGAGGGTGACGACATGTCTGCGGTTCGTCTGTCTCCCAAGCGCATCCACACGAAGGAGACGACGAGCAGACGACAGCGAGGACGGACCGAACCTGGTCGCCACCCCACAGTGCCGCGAAACTCCAACATCGCACCGTGGCACCGTTGTCCAAGAGAGAAATCGACGTTTGCTACCGCGATAAAGAATCGTACGCCGCTGTCACGTACAGATCGAGACAAAACACCGTGACAGGCTTCGCACGAAGCGCCACTAGCTTTACTAACCCAAAGCATGAGAGTGACACAGGCATGGTCCTGCTCGAGAAGGGTTCCGCGTAGAAGCAACGAAGTTCTGGGCTCGCGAAGGTGCGTTTGGAGATGCCTTCACGCACTCCGCGCTCGTGCACAACACTCAAGTTCACCACAGCCACAAGAGAGGTCTTGCTCGGTGAAATCCTGATTGGACGTGCAAGAATCATCGCGGCGTGCTAGACGAGTTTTGACAGACGCTTCTTGACGCGGACCCGGAGGAGTACAGGAACCAGCGTCGCGTCAGCCAGACAAAGTTTCTGCGGTTTCTTTCACACGTGGAACGAAGAAACGCCCGACAAAATGAACCAGCGAACGTGCAAAACACAACAATGCGCCACTTTTGTTTTCATCGCCCAGAAACAAAAACAAGAAAACAATGTACCGTTGCCAGACTAAACACTTTTCAAGTCAATCTCCCGCCGAAAATCCGCGAGTGAAAAAGGCGCGTCCAAGGACGAGGCGCGGATTGCAGGAATCGGTGACGTGCCGGCAGCGGCGTAGACTTTCCATTTTCCCGGAGGGGCAGGCTGAGAAGTTCTCCAAAAAGAGGGGGGGGGGGGTTGCTGCGTGTTATCTTTTCGCCAGAACTGGAGATTGAAGCTAACGAAAGCACGCTGGGATTCCATTTCCCATGTATTTTGTCAATAAAGGCAACGTGGGCGTTACTTTGTTTGCATGCCACTACAAGAAGCTCGTTACATGGCACGTAAACAGCGTCTCGGTAAGGACCATGGCCCGGGCCTGGAAGGAGGGGGGGGGGGCTCTGCCCCCTCCCCCATTCTGGATTTCACCAGGGGCGCACGAGACCCGTTGCCCCCCCCCGAAGTCTACGCCTATGCGTGCCGGTCACTTGGTACACGGTCTGCGGACAAACATCGCGATTCGGTCCGTCGTGTGAATCGGCTGTACGACGCGGAACAACGTGCGACCAACAGACACAGGAAGTAGCAATGGCTCTCGTACGGGGCGCAGACATGCCAGCCAAGCAGCCAAGCCGATCCACTACGAGGAGGCGGGGAGTTCCTCCCCTCCACGCGCCCGAAATGCCGAGAGAAAGAAAAAGTGGAAAGGAGGTGACTACCGACTAAATTGCGTCCAACGCAATCAATATTGCTCTAAAAAATTTTTTTCGTGTAAAATTCATTTTTTTGGCACGCGTGTCCCAACCAGACTGTTTTAAAAAAACACTTTTTTTTTCTTTTTCAGGGGCTCTTTAACAAAGGCGCACACGCGGTCTGCAGCATTGCAGCGCAAGCAGGATTAGCGTGCTCACCATCCAAATCCGCGCTGCTCTTACTCCCACCTCCAGTCCGTCGACGTAACGTACCTTCTACCCCGACAAACATAGAAGTCCGAGTTAACGGAGACGTCGTCCCCACGGTAAACTCGATACGGGTACTCGGTCTCACGATACAGCACAACCGCAAAAACTCTGAATTTATCACCAAATTATCCTCTCAGGTACAACAGACCATCCGACTCATATCTCGGATCACTATGCGCCGCAAAGGCCTGCAGGAAAGAGAGCTCATTCGCCTTTTGCATGCCTTTGCACTCAGCCGCCTAACATACGCTCTCCCGTACCTTCACCTCACACCTACCGAAACGAACAAGATAGACACCCTCATACGCCAGAGCCTACAAGGCTGCTCTGAAACTCCCCCACAACACACCCACACGGCGCCTCTTAGACTTAGGACTCCACAACACCGCAGTGGAGCTAATCGAAGCGCACCGCACGAGCCAATACGAGCAACTCTCGCGCTCCCCACCCGGGCGCCTAATCCTGTCACGTCTCAACCTAACCCCCCCCCCCCTCCCCCCCCCACGGAATGGACTCCTAAGCGACCCATACCGAACGAGATCCACTCGCGCCTCGCGGTAGCCCCACTCCCGAGAAACATGCATCCCATCTTTCACGAAGGCCACCGCCGCAGCAGAGCCACTGCCTATCACAAAATCTATACCGATAAAACGGATGTCCTTTACGTGGACGCAGCCGAATACAGGCACAAACCCGCTTTCGCTATTACCGCCGTGACCTCTGAGGGGCAGATAACTGCTGGAGCCACAATCTTTACCACCTCCCCAGAACAGGCTGAAGAGGCAGCTATAGCACTAGCCCTCACCACCACGCCCCGCCCTCGTAGAATCATATCCGATTCAAAAACCGCCATCCTAAACTACTCCAAAGGATAATTGTCCACCCCCGCTCAGACCACCCTGAGGACCTTAAAAGCACGACCGCTGGAATCTGCCGTAAGTCTGGTCTGGACGCCGGCACATTCGGGTCTCTGCGGAAACGAGCTGGCCCACTCCACTGCCTGAGGATACACCACCCGGGCGGAGGGGGCACAGCTCCGGACCGCCGAGATCCGTTCGGCCCGCGACAGTTTAGTGACTTTTCACGTTACTACGTCTCACTTCCGTTTAACCCGCCGTATTTACCCTCCAGCGGCACCTGTCCTTTCCCGCGAAGAGAGTATCATGTGGCGACCATACCTCGGCATTCTCACTCATGAGTGCGATCACTCACGATCACTCACGCTCACCGCCAGATTTGGGGTGATCGTGAGTGAGGTCGCCAGTCTCGAAAAATGGTGAGTGTGAGTGTGAGTGTGAGTTATGTGAACCTCATTAGTGTGAGTGTGAGTGTGCGTCCTGAGAACTCATTAGTGTGAGTCTGATCGTGAGTCTGATCGTGAGTTCCGAGAGTGCCTGCGTGTGAGTGTGAGTGCGAGTCCAGCGAACTCATGGGCGTGAGTTTGATCGTGAGTTCTGAAAACTTTTGAGTGTGAGTTTAGGTCCTGAGAACTCATGAGTTTGAGTTCTGAAAACTGATGAACGTGAGTGTGAGCTTGAGTTCTGAGGACTCATGAGTGTGAGCTTGAGCTCAACGTGAAGTACTCATGAGCGTGAGATTTGAGGTCTCTTGATTGTGATTGGGGGTCACTTGACCTGTGGGGGTCACTTGACCTGTTAGGGTCACGTGACCTGTGGGGGGTCACGTGATCTTACGGTTACGCCGACGGCGACGCTGACGCCGCTCAAGCCGGAAACGGGCGCCTAAGAGCTGCGCTCTAAAATATTGACAACCACCTAATTGTGTATCACGTGGAACTCGGGACGATCATGCGTAGCTACTGCTTCCTACAGAATCTTAAATGTAGCGTATGATTCCGCAATCCGGTGACTCGACATTTCTTCCTGGTTAATAGGCGCCAGAAAGGCGCTTGCCCACAAACTAACATATATGTCTGTATATTGTTTTACCTCGTGTCAAAATGAACACTGGACAGCAAATCCCATTTCTGACGTCCCGTCAGAGATTATGACCGTGCCTGACAAACAGAGCGCGCTAGGCGCATCGCTCTTCAAAACGACGTCTTCTTGCGCTTGCACGATTGCCAACAGCTCCTACAATACGTTGGTGTATATGACAAAACAAATTTAAAAAAAAAAGAAAAAAAAACAAGAATTTTAGAGTGGTTATAGGACTTGGTGCTTCCGTCTATCCGTTTTTTTATGGTGACAGCCGTCGTTGGTCCAGGTTTTACCCGCAGATCCCCGTGTCTGTCTAGTGTAGGATCGTGTCGATCCGCTGAATTTAATGGGGGCAAAAATGATCCCACTCAAATTAAGGTAATAGATTTTTTTCCCTGTTTAGTTGAGCGCAAAAATTGCTCGTCGCTAAAATTGGTGGTAATTTGCTTTGTCAGAATTTCCCACGCAGCATTGTCTGGCTTACTTGAGCATGAAGCGATGCGCTTCATGCTCAAGTAAGCCAGACAATGCTGTAGGGGAGCCCGAGTGCATCAATCCACAGAAATGTCACCCTATAATTGTGAAGTTTTCATAATTTAAGGATAAAGAGGGTATTCTTTCGTGGGCATATAAGCTCATAGGGACACGCGTAGCTATCAGTGAAGATTTTTCACATTTCTGTCCGACTTGCACGCCGTCACCTTCTTGATTTTGCCAAGCCTAAGGGCACGACTTACAAGCTGCGTCACGATAAGCTGTTTTATGGATGATAAGTGTTACGTATTTGACTCCGCTTTTGGTGCCGTGAAAGAAAAAAGTGCATGGCAATGCCAGCGTTCATTTCGTTTTTCATCACCCAATCAGCCTGCAAAACGCCATGATGTCGGTAACGAAAATTCTTATCATTCAATTTTATTTACTAACATTAGAAGCTTGATACCAAAAAGAGACGATGTGATTTCTTTGGCTGAAGCATGCAAACGCAGATTTCTTGTATTTACCGAGATGTGGCTAAGCCCTGATATATCTGATACTGAACTTTTGCCTTTTTATCCAAACTTTCGTGTCTATAGGTGTGATAGATCTGATAGGAGGGGAGGGGGAGCTGTGCTTTTAGCTATAAAAAATCAAGTTCCGTCTCGGGTTATACCGATCCTTACCGACTTGGAAGTTGTTTGAGTGTACGTCGCTACGACGCCCCCCGCAATAGTGGCTGTGTGCTAGAGACCACCAGATAGTGATAAAGAATTTTTTACCAATCTATATAACTGTCTTTTTGAAATCACAAATACACACCCGAACACCCTTGTTACTCTCTTTGGCGATTTCAATTACCCGAACATTGAGTGGTATGCCTCTCTTCTAGTTGCGCATTTTCTCAAGAATTTATAGACTTTTGTTTAGATTTCAACTTTTCAAATGTTATCACTCAGCCTACCAGGATTACTAATCACTTCAGCAATATACTCGACTTATGCTTAAGCCAAGACCCTCACTCTTCAGTGACATAACGTACTTACCCGGCATTAGTGACCATCTCGTCATCGATTTAACTCTTCTCTCTCTCTGCTGCTCGTAGATCATATTACTGCTAATTCATTCGCAATTACGCGAGAGCTGATTACGCATCTATCAACTTGAACCTCGAAGGTTTTTATCATACTTTCTCAGTTAACTTCTGGGAAAGAACGGTTAATGAAAACTGGACTCTCTTCAAAGATAAAATGATCTCACCGAATCGAACGTTTTATTTCACTGACGCATATTATATCTGATAACACTAACCCTTGATACAATAAAACAACTCATAGTGAATCCAATAGGAAATAAAGACTCTATAGTGGACTAAGGCTAGTCAACACTGTGCCTTCTTGGAACGCCTACCACGAATGCGCTGGGGCTTATAAAACCCACCATAAATCAATCCCAAACCAAATTCTATATAGTATCGACCTCCCGAACATATTAACCACCAAACCAGAGAAGTTTTGTAAAATAATCAATCCGGCACTATCACTACCTTTGCAATTTGTAGTTGACGACGGACTTCCGCTTTCAGATAAACACGGCGCTCTTGCTATTTACATTTTCTTCTGCTCCATCTTTACTAACAAGGACTTGCTAAATATTCCCGACTAGTCCCAATCCATTCACCCACTCATGAATCCTATCCTAATTGACCGCACTGGAGTACTTAAGGCTATACATCAACTGAAGGTGTCCTCCAGCTCCGGAGATGACCAAATTAACTCTAAGATATTAAAAAACACTAAACACATTTCTTCCACTTTCCTCTGCGACATATCCTCTCAATTTCTTAGACTCTTTGAAGTTTCATCCCATTGGAAAATTGCTAACGTCGTACCCGTTCATAAGACAGGCGATCGCCAACTAGTCAGCAACTATCGTCCCATCTCGCTCACCAGCGTTTCATGCAAACTCTTGGAGCATATTCTCTATTCTAACATAATAAACTTTCTAGACTCTCATAACCTCCTTTTCAAGCACCATCACGGATTTCGCGAGTCATACTCATGGGAAACTCAGCTAACAGCATTTCTAACTGACGTTTACTCAAATTTCGATTCCAATGTTGAAACTGACGCCATCTTCATTGACTTCTCCAAAGCATTCGACAAGGTCCCTCATCAACGTCTTTTAATGAAACTAAGAGATATTAATCTTCGCCCCTCTGCAGTCAATTGATTTCTGAATTCCTCACTACTGGCACTCTGTATAACTTCTATTAACAATGTAAAATCTACCACAAGCACAGTAGCGTCTGGAGTCCCTCAGGGAACAGTTCTTGGCCCCTTCTTCTTTTAATCTACATAAATGTATGTCCACCATGGCATCAATTCTGAAGTACGTTTGTTCACCGATGGCTGTGTCATCTATAGACCGATTCATTCACGCCACGGTCAACCGCAGGGTGTCTCGTCTTTCTCTTCTTCATCGGATCTTTTATTACAACAGTCATCTCAGACAAAGTTTGCTATCACCTCCTTACCGCATTCTCCCTCATCTCAACTATTATTGTAAACCCCGTCTGATTTCATCGTCAACCGTCGCTCACGAAATATCTACTTTACCATTGGCCATTGACGACTGGAACTCACTGCCTGACGTAATTGTTTCCTTATCTGACATGACGAAATTTTCTGCAGCCATTAGCTTATTTTGTCTAACCTATAACTCGATTGCAGCGTGTTTTTGTTTATAATAAGTTGTTATTTGTTTAATTTTTTTAAGTGTTCACTCCCTTGTATAATGCCCCCTGAGCCTTCAAGGAATAATAAATGATGATGATGATGATGGTCGCCAACGCATCGAGCAGCACCTCACAATGAGCGGGACGCTAGCCCGAGACGACGCTAAGAAGGACACGTCTGCCTTTTCCCGGCGTCTCTCGCCCAGTTTTAGCATATTTGGTAGAAGTAAGGAGACACACGAGCAATGAAGTCATGAGCGGGCCTCTTTTTAATGGGCGGTATTGTCGCAGCAGAAAATAAAATGCCTCGCCTGTCGGCGTTGTATATTTGCAAAACACATTAAAAAGCCGGAATTTTTTTTGTCCTTCATTTTTTTTTATTAAGGGTAGCTAATTTCTTAAAATCTATTTTGGATGCTTTATAATCCATCTTCACTAACATCACTTTTCCCAAAACCTTGTGACAAAAAAAGAAGAAGAAAACGGCGACCTACAAAACCGTTTAAACACTGCGTGTTCACGCAGCGTGGGTGCAGTTTTGACCGCTTCCAGGTTCAAGGGAAACTTCATTTAAATACCATTACGGTAATTATCTCCGGAATGTTAATGGGGCCTAGATTCGGGAACCTGTCAGAACTCAATTAATCTGTGCGTTAGTGTACGTGTCCCGGAGACGCTGGAGCCTAAGGAAATGAACAAACAAAGGTGTACTCGATGAGATCGATATTCCAAAAATAGAGGTGGGGAAACGCACGCAAATATTTCTGCGTATGCTCTTGCACAAGCCAATTTTAATAAAAGCAGAACGTAAGACAAACGTGTCTATAAATTAAAAAGACAGGTAGAAAATACAGTATTGTCGTTTACCGGAAACCGGTAATTTTTCCTAATATCTAAAATTAATGTAACTGTTTAGCCTACAGAAACATTTGTTTTGAACGTGAAATTACTCCAAATACAGAAATAATTTTCTCTTGCCACTTGAATAATATTATACGAATACCACTTTGCTAAATAACCGAAGCTAAAAAAGCAAACGATAAGTAATTCTATTCAGGATCTTAAATGTGACATGCACAGTTTGTAGCAGTAGAATATTATTTTTTGTTTGTTTATGGCTTCAGCCAAACTAGTCCGCAACTTATATACTCTTTTCAGATTGTTGAAGGTCGTATGGTCTGAGTAGGAAATGTATAAGTTACTGACATCCTGATAATGACAATTTCGAGCTGTTACTTGCATAGTTTACGCGTAGCTTGTAAAGACTTAGTAATGCACCTACGCGTTACCTTAACTTTCCTACCTCAAAAGAGGATGTTTACAAAAAGTGCGAACATCTCATTGCTTCGGATAAGAGCCATATTTTTGATTAATATTTCCGACATAAAAACACGCACACAAATGACATCATGACATTACTTTGTTCAGTACTGTCCACCCGTGGACAGCGTGTTGTCCCTGCCTATCACTAACCATAGAAAGCCAATTCGATTATTTTAATCGAATCATGTACGTAATTTGAATTTAAAATGCAGTCCAGCTATCCTCGCTGTTTCGACAGATTCACAACGCAAATAAATGTGATATTACTCCAAAATGAAAGTACAAAAAAGAGAGAAAGTTACTGATAAAAATAAATTGGACTAAAATGCAGTACAAGATCACGTCAACGAGCCATTTTTTTTTTCTGACCCCTGTTGCCGAACCGTCAGTCGCTTGAACATTGTCCACGGTAAAATGTCGGCCAGCTGGCAGAAAACGAATGGTCAAACTGAAGTCACTAAATATGTTGCACTTCAGAGTAAAGACAATTTCGCGATCGATGAATGGATGAATGGATGAATGCTGATGGCTGTACCCTTCACAACGGGTGGTAGCTTGAGCCACCCAGCCTCGAAACCAAACGTATAGTTCCTCTAATCGCGCTTCTAAGCCAAATTGCTTCCCCTATGCTTCTTGTAACTATTACCCGGCAGTGTGGGATGCTGCTCGGATGTTGGTGCCTAAAGTCATTGTTGCTAATTATCTAAAACTTTATTTAAAATTTTGAAAGACGGCGTTGTCTTCCCAGAATTCAAAATAAAAATAAGCACGCGCCCCACGTTGTTTTCTCTGGGTTTGAGGGAATATTGAAGACAAGGCTGTGCTTTTGTTTTTCTTTTAAATTTACTTTGAAAGCGTGGGTAGACATTAAATTTGGTGGCTTAGGTTAATTCCAAGATAAAACCCTTTTGCTACACTGGTATTTTTAATGACAGCTTTCTATCAAAAAATTTAAAACAAACGACAACTGCATCGCAGTTTTAACAGTGTCGCGTTCGGTACACCGAAAGATGCTAAGTAGAAATATAGAAGTAAATGTGGGAGGGGGCATAACGAGTGCGTTCATCGGGCTAACCGGCCTCTGGCCACTGGCCGGTTACTTTTGGTATGTCAGGGATGTGCTTGTGTCAGGTTTAATTACGCTCCTGACATTTCCAGGGAACTA
>JAZHYW010037319.1:0-108420 GCA_037355805.1 Ixodes ricinus
GTTTCATTTGAATTCGACCAAGCTTGTCGGGGTGGGTCCTCAGAATTATCTGTAAAAAATATATGTGAAATCCCAATCCCTGTGATGAACAAAACTGCCTTTCAAAAAAATTAGAAATATGTAGTTCGAGAGAAAAAAAATATGGAACGCTGCCGGGTGAAATGCGTGGAAATCGCGATTCCATTTCTGCTTAAGTTTAGACGGTCTTTACAAAATATTGAGTTTTCACTTAGCCATAATACTTTTTATACTATAATTATGCGATGTGTGCTATTTTTAGAGGTAAGTTATAGATTTTTACCGTTTTTATTTATTTTTACATAAAATCGCAAACATGCCACCCAGAGCAATTTCGACTAACATTGGGATAGCTATATCAAACGAACGGTATGAAGCTATGTCATGAGACATATATCAATACGTAGCTAATTAAATAAGCTATCGATTGGTATGTTTTTTGTTGTTCATCGATCTTATTGAACACTATTGATTTCACCCCAAATGTGTACAAAAATTGAAAATATACAAATTTTGAAATAAATTTTCTCAAAAAGGCCATTTTTTATTTTCTTCTAACTTTTTTACTTCATAGCCCATAAGGTGTAGAAATAGTGTATATAAGTCTTGGGTGTAATATTTTTGTTGTATTTTGGTGACAACCAGTTCAAAAAGCCAATTTTAAGCCTGTCACTCAATCCTTGGTTCAACTATTCTGGCTTCACCACAATGGTACTGGCGGCCTCAATAATAACAGATGGTTTTAGAACCAGTTCATCATGATCAGTTTGCCATTATATATGCTCATGACGACTCCTGGAACATCTGACACACGTTACGGAGGGCAAAATTAACCATTCACGTTAACAGTAATGCCACCTGCAGTCTATTTGTTAGACGAGCCGATATGTCCGAAGCTCTGGCAGGTGAACGTTCTTATCTTAAAAATTGCTGACGCACAGTGTAACACAAATAAGTGTAATTTAAATATAAACACCAAAGAATCACTCATGAAGCAGCTCAGTACCTATCTTCTGTGATCATGAAAATTATGTTTTCCACTGATGAACGCACGGACATTTGTTTTTTGCACAAACTTGAACTGTTTGAGCTATGTAGATAATTTTATTTTGCTTATAAGTTTACACACGTAAGACAAAGTTCAGCTGACAAAATGAAAAAGAAAACCCTGGTATCACGACACAAAAAAAACACTCGATTTAACTACTAATGTATTCACGTTAATAAAATACACATACATAGACGTTGATCATGGTGCACAACACTCCCCCGTGTATTCATGCAGAGGCTTTTACGAAACGTCTGCAATTTGCCTAGATAGTTAACAAAGTCACACATTTTGAAACACCATGTAGGCACTAAATTAACAAAGCATTTTGAAATACCATGTAGGCACTAAAATAGCGATTATGCAATTCGCTGAAGACGAACTTCACCTTTTTCAAGTCGCCACACGTGTGAGAGGCGGATGCCTTTTTGAACCGGTATGGATCCCCATTCGGCTCTCTTGGTTTTGCGGAAATCACTCACGTCGTCTTTTTTTAAATTCAGGAGAGTCACATTTTTTACACACTTTCCCACCTTGTGCACAAAGTCCGTTGATGTCTGTATGACCTCATCCACAGGCGAACGGAGGTTGTGCACCGTCGCCTGATGCTTCAGTAGCCCCCCTACTCCATCACAGGCGCTCTTGCCGTGTCCTGAGGCAGAAAAAACCCACTTCACCTTCGGAAGACCGGCTCGTTGGAACTCGTAGAGCTGAAATCTATTCTTAAAATGAGCTGGTGCACCGTCAGATATATACGTTAACGACGTATAAACTGGAATGTTGTTCTCCAGCCAGTCCTCAATGCACCTTAGAGCGAGTACCGCGTGGGCAGTGTCATGGCACAGGTCTTCACACACGACACCGAAACATTTGGGACCTTGCGATGTCGATGCAACACATGTGAACACAGAGATTTGACGCTTGTGCCAGTGATGCTCCTGTATTTCATGTGGAAGGGTCACCGTCCAATTTTCCGCAAAATCAAAGTTCATGACAATATGTCTTGTGGTCACCTTGCTCTTCTCAATCCGAGCAGCTTCCCGTTGACTTCTACGGAGGAAGTCGTGAGTAGAAAACCTTGTGGCCCATTTTTGCATCTCTTTCAAAAAGGCGTTCGAGTCCGCTGTTTTGTTCACCAAATTGCCGTTCTCCCACGTGCAAAATCTAATCTCCTCATCTGGAACCAATTGTAATTCTTGTAAGGAGAGTCGATCAATGCTAGGGCATTTCTTGCATTCGCCCCGTAAACAATTGGGCGTTGAGTCTGGGCAAAGGCACAAAGCGACAATATCCTCAGCCGTTATTTTTTCTTCCCGTACGCTGTTGAGCGCAGATAAGCACAAATCAAAATTTGTGCAGCACACGCATGCACACACGGTTTGGTCAGGGTTCAGCTTAACCCATTTTGGTCGCAGCGAATAAAATTTGGTCAGTCCTAATTTGGAGTCCGGGTTAGCTTTCTTAAACAGCTGGTAGGCTTCTCGGATGGACCTGGTCATGTAGCGCTTAACAACGGCTTGTTGTTCCCCATCCTTCATAATGTTTACAACGTCCTTTTTGTTGGGGCTCTGCCGGGAACAGTCGAAATCATCGTCGGTGTAAAAGCGCGTGGCTGACTGCACGATGTCCTCGCCTATCTTAGCGCCTTGGTATGGCTCGAGACGATCCCATACGCCAAAACGTTCACGAAGTCGCTTGGCCTTTTTTAGTATGTAGCTCGATGCCTCCGGGATTAAACGTGCGACCTCGTTAACAGTTACACTTGCAGGCACAAGCGTGAGCAGCTGGCATCTCTCTTGGTAAGACGGTGTCTTGACAAAGGCTTCTCTGAGGTTTGCCCACCACTCGTCACAGTTAAGGCAGGAGGGTTCAGTGCCAGAGTTTGAGTCACTCGTTTCCAGGCTATATGCTGTAGCCAACTTTTTACGTACTTGTCTGCTGTACGACACTTGCATTTCCCGCTGTTTTCTTGCCGCATAGGAGTGACGGCTCTTTGGGTTTACGACAGACGGCATCCGCAAGGGAGTTGTCTCAAGCCCTTTAGCAGATATTTCTTCGTTAATGTCATCTACTACTTCATGTTCTTCAATGAAGCTTGCCGGAGAGCTTGAAGATGGGTCACTCACCGTAGAGGCTGAAAGTTGCTCACCGGTGCGTCGAAAACAGTTCTGGCAGAGCATATCCGTCGACAGAACAGTAGCAGCTTTGGTTGGAGACAGGATTTTTTTCAATGCTTCTACGTTGAGGTCAGTTACGGGGCGAAAATATCGGTTGCGGTATATCACTCGCTTATGTCTCTCAAAGTAGTCGGCACAGGACTTCCTTTTGACGCTGAAAACTGCAGCCATGACTGAAACGTGGACGTGCGAAATACGAGTGGCCACCTAATTTCAAGTTCAAACCCGTGTGTTATTCCTTGCCGCGATCTTTTGCTTGTTTATTATTTCTCTCTTTCTATTTTTATCTTCTTATTGTTTTAGTATCGACAACTGTGTGAATATAATCGCTGAAAAGCATCACCAAGAAAGAGCGCGCTGTATGTCTTTTCATTTAAAGGGAAGGGAAGTAATAAATGGCGAAAAACGACGATAATAAAATCGGGGGATAAACGAGGACTGCAAACTTTAGGAAACACGTACAAAATCAGATAGACGAACTTAAAAGAGATAGACGCCGAGAAAGAGTTCCTCTTTGGTGTGGTGCTTGCGTGCCCTAGACTGGTCTTGCCGGCAGCTGTCAATAATCACAGCGATCATAACTAAGATGCGTTGCGACCCCTGCGTAAACAAGGTTCCGCGCGTTCAGGAGATCGGCATGATAAAGTCAAAAGTCTACTCTGTTCGTCTCCTCCTCTAGATAACCTTGACTAGACGGAGACAGACAAGTTTGCGCAGTGACATCCTTTGGTGAGAGAAGAATAGTTGGGGACAGCGAACCGGTTCGATACACAGCCTCGGTCGGACGCACGAGGTCAGCAAAGCTTATCGTAGGTCAACGAGGTCAACTAAGCTTATCAATGATTGTCTCAGATGTATCGTCTGAGACAATCATTGCTCTCCCTCGCGCTGATCAAAAGGGACCGGCGTTTGAGTCAGTTCGATGAACCACAGAGCAACCCGTTTGATGCAAGAAAAAAATGTCTGTTTTATTATTTTTATTTTGAAGACGACTCTCTTTGAAGAAAGTTCTACGTGACTGTCAGAAATATTTTGTTCGTGATTTGTTAAACTATATAAACAAATTACAACCATATGTCCAACTCTCTTGGTGAAACGTCGGTTGCCGCTTGCAGGAGCTCTACGTTCTTCCTACCGATTTCGCTCCTGTTTGTGTTTCATAGTAGAGGAAATAACAAGAAGCGTCCTTTAGCCGTGAAATTTTAAGGCAAAATTACAAAGCAATACAAAAATTTTAATAATTGTTCTTTCTAGCTATAACGGCTTTTGCAATAATAGTAAGGGGTTTCATTTCTCTCGGAAACCGGACTATCGTATGTAACATAGGTTGCATATTCAAGTTCACTTAAGCGCACTCTGCTTCAACGATTTAATCGCTAAGAACACTCGCCCGCCAAATCTCGAAATATAATGTCTAGCTCGTCCCGCTTTCAGACTGCAGGTGGCATTACTGTTAACATGAATGGTTAATTTTGCCTTCCGTAACGTGTGTCAGATGTTCCAGGAGTCCTCATGAGCATATATAATGGCAAACTGATCATGATGAACTGGTTCTAAAACCATCTGTTATTATTGAGGCCGCCAGTACCATTGTGGTGAAGCCAGAATAGTTGAACCAAGGATTGAGTGACAGGCTTAAAATTGGCTTTTTGAACTGGTTGTCACCAAAATACAACAAAAATATTACACCCAAGACTTATATACACTATTTCTACACCTTATGGGCTATGAAGTAAAAAAGTTAGAAGAAAATAAAAAATGGCCTTTTTGAGAAAATTTATTTCAAAATTTGTATATTTTCAATTTTTGTACACATTTGGGGTGAAATCAATAGTGTTCAATAAGATCGATGAACAACAAAAAACATACCAATCGATAGCTTATTTAATTAGCTACGTATTGATATATGTCTCATGACATAGCTTCATACCGTTCGTTTGATATAGCTATCCCAATGTTAGCCGAAATTGCTCTGGGTGGCATGTTTGCGATTTTATGTAAAAATAAATAAAAACGGTAAAAATCTATAACTTACCTCTAAAAATAGCACACATCGCATAATTATAGTATAAAAAGTATTATGGCTAAGTGAAAACTCAATATTTTGTAAAGACCGCCTTAACTTGAGCAGAAATGAAATCGCGATTTCCACGCATTTCACCCGGCAGCGTTCCATATTTTGTTTCTCTTGAACTACATATTTCTAATTTTTTTGAAAGGCAGTTTTGTTCATCACAGGGATTGGGATTTCACATATATTTTTTACAGATAATTCTGAGGACCCACCCCGACAAGCTTGGTCGAATTCAAATGAAACCACCCATATATATATATATATATATATATATATATATATATATATATATATATATATATATATATATATATATATTTAATTACCTTCTTATATGGCTCGCAACTTAGGGCAAATTATTGTAAAATGTTCCTTTATTATGTCAAAAACTATTGTGGTTCCCTATATCCCCAAAATATTGAAGAAAAACCAATGTTCTCTCGTTCCCTTTGCATTTGTGACCGGCGTTGAAACCTCCGACTGTTCGCTACTAGTCGCCAAGGGGTGGCGTTCTAGATTACGCTACTTTACTCAAGAGTGGTGCCAGTAGCAAGCGCAGTCACAATACGCGAGTTTAAGTTTTGGGGCATCATCAGCACAAGCTGCAACGTACATTGTTGAAATAAAGGCGGCGGCACAGTGTTCTTACTTTCCCCGAGAGTCATTGTTTCGTGCACAAAAAGGAATGCAACACCTGCTGAGCCTTCACTAGAATAGATAATAATATTATTGTAAACATGCATGTTTTTCGATTTGAGTCACTTGAGCTTTGCACGATAGTGTGCGCCCCATAGTCGAAAAGTCCTGTTTTTAACTTTTAAAATGCCGGTTTCTGATGCTAGGACACACAGAGTCGTTTAGGAAGGGTGGAAGAGTTAGGAATGTCGGATGTGCAACGTCGAGCATGATAGTTCTGTTTATATTTTTGTGCGAATAAATGAAATCTGCAAAATGCTAATTAAAAAGCAATGTTATTTTGTTTTGGCACAAACTACTTGTGAAGCGAAAACAGGATTGCTATATAGGCAAAGTCAGTCAAGTTGCAACCACCTCGTTGCATCACAGGAACTATCAATTGAAAATAACGTTATTCAGAAAATACCACACTTGCGCAGTGGACTGTGTCAATTCCTAGTCGATTTTCTGTTCTTGAGGCAAAAACAATATTGAAGACGGCCACACTCACAAAGGCTGACAAACACACAGTTACCATGTCGCCTACACCACACCTTGCTGTAACCGCTGCTAGTAACACTGCTCAATGGTAACCGCACGGCATTCATTTGCAATCCATGGCGCCGTCGCATTCTCGCGGGTGTGCAGACGTTTTCCAAATGTTTGACGAATCTTTGCCAAACTTTCTTTAAAAAGTTTGGCGTATGACGAACTTTGCCGAATCTGAAATTCGGCAGATTCGGTCTATCAATACTAGATACGGACAGAAAGAAAAACGGTCCAAAACACGAGTGCCGAGAGACTATGTCATATGTAAAGCCTAGTCAAGGGGTTTGTAAAGCCTAGTCAAGGGGTTTAAAGGCACGAACCTTTAAAGTCACATTGGCTTTAAAGGCTCGTGCACTACGCTGTTTAGGAGCAACTCTTGCTCCTTCAATGCACATACGAGTTACCCAGTAAATAAATAAATAACATTACTTTCAGTGACTAAAATTAAACATTTTTGCCAAGGCACAAAGGAGAAAAGTGGGGACATAAAACAAATGCTGAGTGTGCATGTGCTGGTATCTGCAACATTTACTCTTGCAGATGTCGTGTGTAAATGCACTTCCAGCATGCTCCTTGGTGCTTGTCAAAATGTCTAGTGTTCGAACAAACCTGTGCATAATCATTCGGCTTTGGGTACTAGGATAAAACCATTTTCATTTGCTTCCTTAAAGGTTAGCAAGGCATAATAGATATGGGATTATAATAGGTTGCATGTTTGTGAACCAGTGAAGAATCGAGAAGAGACAATGTTACAGATTGGTTGGGGGGGGGAGGGTGGTTTAAATTGTGGTGTAGTCTAGAAAATATGTTTAACTTTGTAAGTCTGAATGGTATTGAACTTGTGTTAAATGTTTGTGGTGTCATGCACAGTTGCCCAGGTTTAGTTTTCACAGTTCCAGTCTACCTCCTCGATGAAAGCCCCATTTATTAAAGACCTACAGGAGAGCTGCTTTGCCATGGTGTAGCCTCTTTAAGATGCCTGTGGCAGCACATGAAAATAAAAGTCAATACTGTATTACGTATGAGGGACATAAAAATGTGTGAGAGCAAGTATTTCTAAACTCGTCTTTAGCTCATTGGAACACAATGAGGGGCACACAAGCAATGGATAGCATAAAGAGCACGAGGAACGCGCAATGACGAAGTAAGCAAGCAAGCACTGTCATCGGGCAAAATTAAAGGGGCATAAGCATGTGGACGCATGCTGAGGTAGGGTAAACAAATGCATGAGGCGTGCAAAGAACAGACAAACGTGTAAGTTCTAGACGCACGCACGCACAGCTTACCTCTCGAAACCATTGGCAGAGTGGGATGGAGCGTATGTCGCATCAGAGTCTGGCATGCTGCTCGGAGCAGGAAATATGCAGTTGTATGGCACATCGCTGCTGCAGGACGGAGCGGCAGAGTCGACAGTATGCAACGGTACTGGCTTCTCCACGATCAGGGAAGCTGCCACCCCTCCAGGAATATTCATCTTGACAGTGCAGTCCCTCAGGATCCTCTCTGCCTTGCAGGATGCAGCAGTCCAGCTGCTGAGACTTGGGCCTGCAAATAGCATTTTTGAACTACAATGTTTATCACAATGCTTGAATGATGCAATTTGGGCGATCGATAGTTTCTAACACTTAGAAGAATGGAGAGTTGGGTGAGTTGGTGGTAATTCATCGTAGGAAACAGCGCGAAAACACACGACGTGGAAGAAACACACGAGTCGAGTGGCTACGCTCATCCGGTGTGCTTCTTCTATGACCTCGTCTGTTTTTGCGCTGTTTCCTACAATTAGTTTCTAACATTTGGGCGATCGATAGTTTCTAACATTTAGAAGAATGGATATTTGGGCGAGTTGGTGGAAATTCATCGTAGGAAACAGAGCGAAAACAGACGAGCATGTAGAAGAATAACCCGTGACGAGCGCTGCGCTCATCCCGTGTGTTTATTCTACGTCCTTGTCAGTTTTCGCGCTGTTTCCTACGAATAGTTTCTAACAGTGCCACGAGCACAGCCTGCATCTAAGGCACTATGCATCTCTGCAATTTTATAACTCTTGCATGCTTAGAATATTCTGCATTCAAACAAAAACTGACACTATAAAAATGGCCTGGCTTTTATATTTGCTTGGCACTTTCATGATTGTGTGTTTTGTTTCTCGTTTAGAAAAGATTATGAACAAGTATCCAGTCAAAATGTGGAGCTAATCATGTAAAACTGGGAGGTGGGCGCTCCTTAGGTTCAAAATATATAAAGATATGTCCTTTGCATATTTTTCAAATGTTACAAAATTGAGAAGTGGGCGCTTGTTGAATCGGCAGATGCTCGGTATTTTGCAGCAACCGAGCAATATCTCTTCGTTCAAGTCAGCACATGCAATAAACCAATCTCACTAAGCGTTCGGCGCATGCGTGACGCCTCCATAACTTTAGTTCCCAGGAGCCAGACGGCTGTGCATGCGAGGGCTTGTGCCGTCTTGTGCTCTACATGCGCAGAGCTCCAGCGGCGTTGACAAACTTACAGAAAGACTCGAAGTTCCCTCGATGCATTGCGGCAGCGGTGGCGTTGTCAAACTGGCTGGTGAGATCGGTCTATTGCTAGCCTGCTAAAGCCGCTTTCATGTGCACATTGGATGTGGTTGCAAGCAAGGGGCACCAAATCGAGACACTGTGCTTGCTGTTGTGTGTAGTCTGTTGCAACAAGATCTTCAGGAGAGGCTTTGTATGCGGAAAGCAAGCCTTCATCCTCACAAAAGAGGCCTGGTGTTCGCTGGACTAACTCTATATTGTGTGCCCGTGGCACTGTTTTGGTATAAGTGGCAGTTACTAACATCATCGACCTCGCAATAAGCAACTGTAAGTTGTTATGGGACTGCATGTTTCAGTGTTCCATTCTGCAACGCTTGAAAAAAATGGTACATATGTATTGCATACAACATTGTTTTCTCTGCGTATTAGGACGCTGAGCTCCTGCAGAGCAACGGCTCATTGTTTGGCAGCAGTGATTGTTCAAGCCATTACGTCAAGTGCACAGTTGCCTGCAAAATCAAGATGAAATAGTACCAAAACCCTTCCAGTGTTCTAAGTACCAAGGTGTCACTGAAAAACAAAACGACCAATAATGGAGAGCATCTTGTCCTTGCGCATTTCTGGAAATCCCGGTGTTAAGTAAGAGAGTCATTTTGATAAATAAAAACAAGTTGCGGCTACTTCCGCTCCCAATGCACTTGCGGAGTCTCGAACTAATAAATACGGGTATCGCTATCTTGAACTCGCTATCTTGAAAGCTTCTGGCACGAAATCGTGCTTACGCACAACTGGCTGTTCAGTGCGCGAGCCACTCGTGGGAACTGGCACGACAAGCACAGGCACATCACAGGGCGTCTCATTTGGATGACCGGTTTCCCCATTCGCTCGTTCCGCCGTGCATTGGCTGCGCATACACGCTCCAAGCTCGCAAGACGACGAAGCGTGTTCTAAAATATGAAGCTCAAACCGGGAGGCCGGGGTGAGAAAAAGAAATTCCTCCCGGTGGCTTGCAAGGTGTAGCGGCTGTTTCAGAAAAGAGAGCCGTCCATTATGGTCCAAGTGAATAAACTGCATCGCAGAACATGACGACAGTGAGTGTGCAGGCGAGCTGGTGGATGCTGATCATGTTAAAAATTACCCGAGTTTGTGGTAAAAGATAGAAAACCTAGAAGAAAAAAGATACTGGCCTTATAAGGCTTGGTGGAAATCGGCTTGTAAACAAATTTAGTCTTGCTTTGGTGTACACAAGCCATTCCGGTATGGGAAGCATTGACTTTTCTTTTGTGACCCTGTACGCATGGGTAATCCTCCCCCACTGAGTACAAATCAAGGATTAGTATACTTTTGATTCAGGTAACGTCATGCTCGCAAACTTTCGCATTCTGCCGCCACCACTAGCGTCTCAGCGATATTCAGTTTTCTACAATGCGTAGTTTATTTACGCGGGTTGGAAAACACGGTTCCCTCTTCTACCAAACGCCCTCAGTTCCCAGCATGTATGTCATGCAGACTGCTGCAAAATGCGACGTTCATGAAACTCACAACAATTACCAAAACACTCACAATAATATTTTAAGGGGTTCCACGCCTGGTCCCGTCGGCGACGCGAAGCAGAAGCGACGGTAGAGCAGACTGATGGCGTCCACAACTACGGTCACCGCTGGCGAATGCCTCGAAGTTGTCAGCACAGAAACGAGGAATCTAAAGGAGGTCCTCGTTGTCGTTTTTTTTGCCCGGTGCAACGTATCAATCCGCGTCTTTGCGAACCTTGCTTCGAGAACGGGATGAAGTGAGAGCCTCGGGAAGAAAACTGCTGGCAAGGCGCTTCCCACGACGGAGCTGACGGAGCGACGGAGCCGCGTGGACGCGCGGGCACATCACTCCCGCATAACAGGGCAAAGAAAAAAACATAGTCTGCTCCTTTTCAAACAATAAGAGTTGTATTACGTCGTCTACATCCGAAGATTTGACGTTGTTGTCAAAATATAATGTGCATGGGTCTATAAAGAGCAATAATAGTAACTTTCGGAATCTCCACGAAATTTACTATTTTTATTGGCTGAATGTTATGGAGGTGGTGGAGTCACAGGATGGACTCCCCAAGAGGAAATAGTGCCTGTGTATTTCTATTGGTGCGCGTTTACCTGGGCGTCTTGCCATCTATAACTGGCCATTTTTATTGACTGAAACCCAACAAACATAATGCTTTAAAAAACAAACTTCCCCAAAAGGCGCTTGAGTGCTCCTTTAAACGCTATCGCGTTAAAAAGAAAAAAGTCTAACCAAAGCTTGCACGTCTTATACCCCTTTTCTGCCAACCCGCAGCCTCAACTCCACTTCACCGCAACAAAAGTTTAAAAAAAAACGACTAGATAAGAAGATCGATGTTGAGAGAGCGGAGTCTTCAGTCGAATCGGCTGAGCCTGGGACCTTTCGCAAGAGTTTGTTCAAATGAGGACAAAGTGGCAAGGCGTGACGGTGGTACCCCCTCCCCCTCCCCTCCCCGCCTTCCAATAGCCGAAAAAGACACTATATGCGCTGGGAGATTATCGACACCTGGAACACTGCTCTCGAAATGGGACGCGTAGACCGCACCACCCTCAAGACGAATCTGCCTTCGATTCACACTCGAGAACGTCGGTTGACAGAAATTTTCGGTGGAAAAACAGACTCCGTAACTTTAATTGCCCCTTTTTTGTGTTATATTCTTTAAGGCGGAAGGTTCGGGCGGATGCGCTAAGCTTCTCTTTTTATGTTGATGATGATGCTGAAGTTTATTCCGTGACCAAAAACACCCGGATAGTTTTTACATTGGTGCACATCAAAAAATCACTTCGAAATAAATTTAAATATAATAAAATGCAAAGATATAAAACCCAAATATAGTCTATCGGTGAGCCTAAGTCATAATAAATCACATTACAGGTACATTCCCCTCTTTAAAGGCAAAACAAGGCACTGAAAAGAAATCGCGCTTAACATGGCTAGTGCAAAAAGAAAAATCTCTGTTCAATGTAATGGTGATCCTTCAGATTGCTTGTCGGGGTAAAAAATTTTTGGCATTGCGATGCTATGAAGTGCATGTTTGAGGTTAGGTTAGTCTGGAAGTTTCTATAAATACGGCCTCAATTCGGAGTTGAGATGTATGCGTTTTTGTGTTTTACATCTCTTTTTAGGATCACGAAGAAAGCATTTTGTACATAGCCACTAGAAACGAAGAACGGCAGGGCAGGCATCTAAATTCCTGACCTCCAGCGCATAGTTCGCGCTGGAGGCGGTACACTTGAAGCTCCTTTTTGCCGTTCGCACTGTGTCATTGACCACGCGCCGAGAAATTAAAAATAAAATAGGGGGAGACGAGGGTATGCGGGGACGTGAGAACGTCGAGCTCTGGTTCGAATGATTAGTGGGTAAACCTAAGGCTACAGCTGCCTTTGTCTACACGGCAATCATCGAGCACGTTTGAATGCGAAAATCAAACCCCGTCGTCCAGTGTTTGCCTTTAGCAGCTCCTGCTATGTAACTACAGATAAAAGCTACGTGGTGCCGTGAATGTAAAGATTATATATATTTCCTGCTACTTGCTTGGCGTTCTAGAAGAAGCACGCTCTCGGCGCATTCGCGTGCCATTAACATTCCTTGTTTCACATCGCTTATGTGTAATCTAGGTAGTATTCACTGGACTCCATCAATGGCAGACTCAGTAGTGGCGGCCATTTAATACAGTCTAATAAGAGTAATTATACGAAATTTAATGTTTGTAGTATCTATTATATTTCAAGAGAAACCTTATTTAAAGTGTGCCACCTTTCCAAACCCGAAGGTTTGAGATATTTTTACTGCGGAAAAACTCACGGTCAACTCACATGCGCCTGGAATATTGGCGCCTTGTTCCATAACCTTTGAACAAACAGGCAGAAAGCGAGAAAGAAGAAAAAAAAAAGAAAGAACGAGCGACAAATAAAGAAAATATATATGAAGCGGAGTGTCATATTTCGATTCCCATTTGTCGAGTGTGCGATCCCCCGTGTTCGCAGTAACGTGTTACAAATTTGACGGCGTTTTTGGCAACACATTCCTTTCTTCTGTAACGTAGTAACGTACTCGTTACGAGTTCAATACAACAGCGTATAACGTGCTTACGTTACTGATTCCGAGTAACGGGGAATGTTGTTACGTTACTCGTTACATCCTACAAAAACTTTTTGTAAAAGTTACGATTTCAATTTTTTCGTGTTTTTAGGCGTAAAGTTAAATAAATTCTTGCACTAATCCTACATAACTTCAAAATTTTGCCTCCCTTAGCTCCACGAAAACATTCTCACTTCGTTTAAATATGCCGCTTAGGCATACCTGTAGCGTCAGAAGAGTAAAACGTTTTGGTTCATAAATAATGAGTAACTCAAAAGTAACGTGCGTTACATTTTATCGGTAACTGTAATGCTACCGCGGTCCTTCTATTTTGGGGTAACGTATGTCGGTAACGCGTTCTTTCTATTTGCAAGTAACGAATACCTTATTTTGTTATTTCTTTTAGCGTCACCTACAACATTGGCGACCTGTCATGCAGCGGTGCCGAAGACACCGCTGCATGAATCGCAGTCACGAAGAGAAATTACATTTATATCGGTCGAACTCACCGCACGACCTGCTGATGCACGAGAACGCGCGAGGTGGCGTTACTGTCGCCGGCTCAGAGTAGTTCAGGCTGGGGGGCCGTTCTCGGCGGATCTCGGGCTCGGTTGCTGGGCTCGGATACGAATTTTCCACTAAGCCGGCATCGTCTCTATCTACAATATATCTATCTTTGGCTATGCCTTTATCATAGAAAAAGAAGTGAATTGCATTGTAGTTCCCAGCAGGATAGATTCGTTTCCTTCATTTATTTTGTGTTCTGGTAATATTATTTGGCGTATTCGCGGATTTTGAAAATTTTATGCTCTTGATAAAAGAACAGTGCCGCCTCTTTGCCAAATTTTTTGAAGTTTTATTGTTGTAAGCGCATTCTATCCGGTTTCTTTTTTTTTTTTGTAGCTCCAGTATTACGCACGTGTATATTTAGAACGGCCCGATATTCAGCGGCCTTCATACTTACCACTCCTCATTTGTTCATTGTGACATTTTTTCTTCTTTGTTCCCTTTGAGCCCTACACATTCTGTAAGTTGCGTCTTCATTGTTCAGTAGACACTTTTTTTAATTGTCTCTTTTTGCAACTTCACCTCCACTTGGTATTTCTACAAAACCTTTGTTGTTATTTTTTAATTTCTTAACAGCCTTCTTTGTTCTACGCACTGTCTGTTGTGTCGCGGCCTTTTGTACGGAGCTTAGGAAATAGAGCCTTCTACAATTTCTCTTCATTATGGAAGTTCTGTTGTTTCTTGCGCACTTCCGGCTCTGAGAGTGAAATATGATCAAGCTCGAGTCTTTCTTTGCACCTCTTTTTCGTGCTTTTGGTCTTGTCGCTCCTTTATGCTTTCGGGTTTGTCTCTCCATTTCAAACCCGGCTAAATTTGATTTTTATATTTTTCCACCGTCTTGGATAAGTTATTTTTAAAAGTAATTAGTTACAGTTACAGACAGTTCGTCAAAATGTATTAAATGTATAGTTATTTAAAAATAAATGTAGGGCGTTGCAGTTACAGTTACTTCGTCATAGTACCTTAGTTTCTTTCAAGATACTTTCGCTTTTTATTAATCTTGCGATGAAGACATTGATGACAACACACAATGACTACGATATATATATATATATATATATATATATATATATATATATATATATATATATATATATATATATATATATATATATATATATTGGAACTCTCAGAAACCAAACCTTATTTCACTTTTTGAGAGAGATATTATACCGCCGTACGACTTTATTAAATCAAAGGGTTTGCTGCTTCGATACAAGATGGACTAAATAATCAATTATTTAGTTCATGTTGTAACACAGCAGCAACTGCTTTTCAAATATCACTTAACTTTCCACTTTAATACTGAACAGATCCCGCCCCTTGCTGAAGATGCACTCAACGGGTGCGCTGGACGGCAGGGCAGTATTCAGTCGTAAGAAAACTTTTCTAGTGGTGGGAAAGCCGTTGAGGCTGGGGAGCGCTGTCGAGGTTTCAGCCTTCCATCGTTACGTCTCAATGCCTAGCGGTAGTGTCCAGAAATAAAAGTCGAAACTCACCCGGATGTGCTTGCGAAGGTTGGAGAAAGAGGACTTCTCGGCTGCGCCTACTTTTTGCAGTGTTTGCAACGAGCAATGAAGTTACCGCCACTCTGGTCGACAAGGTCAAAGTGAAGTTCATAGCCGGCCGACGGTAACACCTCCGGCTCGTCTCTCATGACAGTCCCTAGTTTGAGCTATAACGGTTAATTACCATCCCACTATTTTCCTTCTTTCTTGTGACGTTATCTCTCTCCCTTCCTTTAAGAGCTTTCTTATTTCCCTTTCTCAGCTGACAGGAGAGGGTGATACCGGTGAACAGACGGATACACTACAATAATAGGGGAGGGAGCAGAAGGCTAAACCAACGTTACTAAAACAATCAGTTGGGAAACTCACCCTTGAAACCTGGGCCGCTGTCGTCCACCGAGACCGAACTAAAGACGATGGCAGTGCCACCCTTTAGCGACGAGCTGAAACATGAAAGTTGCTTTTTATGGCTACTGCTAAAGCCACTTAATGTTACCAGAGTACAGCAACTCCCAGGCTCGAGGTGACAAGATGGCGACTCAATCTTTTTTTATTTACTGTGGTCACAATCAGCTTTTTGAAAGCATGGGTTCGCGTAAAAACAAACGGAAAAATCATTTTTTAGGAAAGTTTATTAGAGATTAGAACAAAATGACAGGAGCGTGATGTCTGCAAAAATGTTTAAGTTACAGGGTGTTGCGGCACAATTAATATTGTTTTAATACAGCCATGTCTCTTCGGTGGCCTCAAGTAGCGCGTCCTTGGCAGCCTTGAAACCCTTTTCAGTGCACACATGTGGGCGCCAAAATGGCCGATTCAATCCAAAATTATAAACTAACAGCGGATGCTATCGAATTCGATACTCCGACTATTGACAAATGATGCCACTGGTCCTTGCGCAACTCGACCTGAACAAATACGTGCAGTCGTGCAGTTCCTTGTGTTGCCGCTACGGGAAAAAGGGCGGCATTGCGATCACCATTAGTTTGGTTCACGAGTACAGATCGGTGACAGGTTTTCGGAGAAGGCTCTACGGCAGTTTCCCAACTGCTTTCGCAAAGAAAACTAGCCACGATTGCTGCAACACTGACAACAGAGGCTCTTGTTCGGCGTTAGACAGCTCACCGGTAGGTGTCTACACGTCGAGTGTTTTCGCGAGACGGTTCTGTCGCTTGGCTGAACAGGCGGGGGTATTCGATGAGGCCGGAAAGGGTGAAGACGGAGAGAGAGAGCCATGCAAAAGAAGGTTGGAATAAAGCAAATGGCAAATACGCTGTTCCTTGCGATGAAAAAGGAAAAATAGAACTAGAAAAACGTCTACCCTCTGCGCCAGAACTTTGTTCTGACGAAAAAAATGTTAAATTTTTGTTTTATTTTGTTCCGTGCAATATGGGGCCCAACCTCAGCACATGGTCGAACCCGCTGTAGTGTCAAAACATAGGGTAATTTTTTCGCGAAAAATAGATGTATCTTTGCAGTTACCTTATAGCAGACTTGTACGTAGTTCAACTACTCTACTCAAGTTACTGTAGTTTAACTACTTTTCTGGGTGGTTTAGTAACTTTCAATTGCATTTTTATTCCGGTAATTAGTAGTCTAACTCTAATTACTTTTTCTGGAGTAACTTCTACTCAAATTACTAATTACTTCTGAATTTTAGTGGTAGGTTGCTTGTCAACAAACATTCCTGCACAAAAAGAGATAAGATGTTGGAAGATCAGCTGATATTTGCAAAGAGGGGGAAGCATGTGGCGTAGGCAGGGGTAGGGGGAGGGTGGAAGAGCGGGGGAGGGGTTTGGAGGGCCCCAAACCATCCAAAAGTTTCACGAGCCTCCCACTGCAACAGCCCTCCTACTACGAGGTGCGGGAGCGGACAGGCACGTCGCAAGTGAGGCCGAGTAACTGCGGGAATAGCACCAAGACTGGCGTTTCTTTGTGTCCCGAAGCTCAAGGACACCTGACTAAAGAGCTTGTCCCCGCTTCTTCCCAACATAGGAACTCCCGCCTACTACAGGGGTTTTACACACTGCATCCTCAGGAGGCAACAAGGAGGCCACAAAATGCAGCACTCGCTCTGAAGCTCATCTGGTGCTTCAGCGCAGATGAGCAGATGAGATGATTTGTGTTGTACGTGAAGAATCGCGTGCTGAAGGGCAACTCAAAGGTGGTCTCTTTGCGTTGCCTTCCCTCCCAAAACTCGGAATGCGGCAGATTTTCCAAGATTCGAAGATCGTTCGAGAAACCTTAGTAATTCCCCTAACGTTTCTACATAAGAAAATAATAAATAAGCAGTGTTGGGACGTACTCTATGTACATGGTGCTTAACGTAGTACTTCAAGTAGGTTTAGAAAACTTCTACTTTACTTAAAGTACATTCTCTCAGCATGGAGTTGTACTTTACTAAAGTATCTTTTTCTGATACTTTCCTAGGAAAGTGCACAACTCCCGACTTCAAACTTTAACGTACATTCCCCAAATTTGGAAAAAAAGAAGAAAAAAGGCGTATCGTCATGTGAAAACGCGTTATCGTCTTTCGAGACGTCATCTGGTCATTTCTCTGAGAGAAGTAATGACAGCTATACTACCGATACAAATAAGTGCCTTATAATTTGATTTTGTTAAATAGTTTGTCAGCGAGATTAAGACAAATACTTTGTGGGGACTTGACTTTATCCGATATTTGCCACCATATCCGACAAAAACTGATGCACCTCCGATTACCCTTAAAACAATGCATACCAATTAAAAAAACACTCTATAGGGGATGAAAGGGCATTATGAAAGATTTAAAAAAAAACCTTTGCTTTACTTTGAAAGTAGATTGTATTTATAGTACTGTACTTCAAGCACATTGCACCCAGTGTACTTACTAATTTGCATAAAGTACATAACTTCTCATTTACTTTGTACTTCACTTCAAGTACTTTCTAGGTGTACTTTACGGAATACTGTAAACAAACAAACACTGTCTGCAAAATCAAGCTCAGACAGTGCTAGACCTCAGATTAGAAATGATACATCCGCAGTAAATCATTGTCCAGAAAAAAAAGTCCAAAAGAATTAGGAACGCAGAGGCAGAACCAGCTATTAAAGCATTTTTGTGAAAATACAAGGCGCTTTATATCTGCCTAGCCGAATTTCGCTAACAGATCAAAACCTATGTACTTTCTTGTTATTATAAAAAAGTAACTTGAAAAGTAATTTGCTACTTTTTACGGTAGTTAGTAATCTACTCAATTACTTTGAATTTAAGTAATATCTACTCTACTCAAATTACCCTTGAGGCCAATACTCAGTAACTTAACTTAATTACTTTTTTGAAGTAACTTGTACATGTCTGCCTTATAGCTACTTTTTGAGAGAAGTATTTAAGTTATCGTTACAGCTATTTAACAAAATGTATCAAGTTACAGTTAAAAGTTACCAGAAAAAGTAACGAGTTACAGTATCGCGATACTACCCAAGACTGTTCCCACCTACTTACTTCTTTCCTTCCTTTTTTTTTCTCTTCCTTCAATGCGCGTCCTCCACACTCTTTAGGGAACTGTAGCTCTCAAGTTTTGAGCAGCGAGCCTGCCGAGCAAACATTAGCAGTCTTAGGTCGCGTTTCGGTTTTGCGTTATCACGCCTCTCCGCGTTGGTATAAATATAGAAAATAAAAACAATTATAAAAAGAAATTGAATTGAAGTTTATATACGTTCTTAAGGGACGCTCAAGAGCAAGCTTCACTGTTCTTTCGTTGATTTTTATAATTTCTTAGTCCTTTCAACTGCCCAGTTAGCGCAAGTGGACAGACGCTGACAGACGTGCATGATGAGGCGTTAGGAAACTGCCTTATACCAGGGCTAAATGGTCGCGTGTCACAGACGCTAGCGGAGGATACAGCGTCTCTTTTCTGGCTGCGTCTTGCGAACTCTGAAGAGCCCCCTGCCCGAGAGAACCAGGCCTGCGCAGCATTATTGATCGGCCAGCTAACGGCAACGTCCTGTCCCACGTTATCATTGCAGACGTTGAGGTAAAACCGCGTCTCTCGATTAAGAACTCCCTCTCCCCGCATCGGTCGTCTGCTACTACTTATCGCGGACGGTGATGACGGTGGTAGCTCTGCTGCTTAGCCACTCTCTTATCGTCTCAAAACACGCGGTAAAATTACAGATCTGCACGCCGACCACTTGATTTGTGTTGCCCGGTTTTGAAATCCATATAACGCTCGGGTCATTCCTATGCAAGCCGTAAATTGAAACTTTCGTGGCTGTTCAACCAAATGCGCTGCTAGGCGGACGTGGTCAGCATGGTCGCTCCTGTCGAGGTCAGTTTTTCCATGGATCGGGTAGAGTGCATCTTTCCTACTGCTGTTAGCTTGGTGACTAGTTGAAGTAAAAATGCACTAGTAAAATTCGGTATTCATATATAGTTATAACACAATGATACAACTGGCGGCTATAAACCTGTAGATCTCTAATTTTCGAGCAGCTCTCCTGGGGAGCAAAATCGAATATTTTGATGTCGCGTTTCTGTTATGCGTCGCGTTGCGTCCTTTCAAACACTCGGTTGTCGCATATGGACAGACGCTGAGGCACACTGACAGACGCAAGTTTACGCCCGCGGATTGTACACGATGGGACGCTAGGACGCCGCTTAACGTCAGCATTAAATGGTCGCGTCTTGCAGACACTACATGAGGCACCTCTTTTGTGGTCGCGTCTCGTGGACTCTACAGAGTCTCCTGGCCGAGAACAACAAGCCTATAAAAATGTCCGGTTGGTCAACCATGATTTTTATGTGTTTTGACGGTTCCTTCAGTATTTTATGAACGGTTTGAGATGGCCGTCAAAGTTTTTTGAGATATCAGCGGGGTTTGTCAGAAGTTTCTCGGAACAGCACGCGACCCTTCAGGATCACTCTAAAAGGTTTTTGAAGAGTGTCAGAATTGTTCCCGGGAGAGGAGGTAACCATTCAAGATCATACTTAAGGGTCTGACTTTAAAGGGTCTGCGGAGCAGAGCAAGATCTTTCCCGGGAGGCCACATGACCTTTCAATATCACTCTAATGGGATTATGCGGAGAACAAGTTTTACTTCAAGATCACTCTGAAGGGTCTGTGGAGCCTGTCAACACCTTTCCCGGGTGAGCAGGTGATCCTTCAAGGTTATTTCGAAGGGTCTAGGAAGGGTCTGGCTGGCAATTTTGTATCGGGCGTTTGCGCCGAACGGTCACCCAGTTTTGACCTTTGGTCTAACGAATAAGATCAATCGCCTACACTAACTTCAACCGACCAGTGTGCGGATACTTAAGCAGGCCTCTCAGTGTGTCTCTGTCCCAGCGACGAAGCCAGGGAGGCCACCGTGATCGTGATTATGAACCATTACTCATTCAACAGGGGCAGGTGTTGGGGTCATGCTCGGGGTTTTCGCTAAATGCGTTCTAGTATTATGCAATGATTCATATGTAGAACAAACTTGCAATGACGTCTTCCACAATTACAATTACGGCTGATGGTTCACCCTCACTTGTTCTAACCATGCTTCTTTTCGCATTAGGCTGCATTTCCGTCATGGGAGGCTTGCAGGCTAAACGGGTGGGCGTCTAGAAGATTGATGGACCGAAGGTGTTTAAAGGTTTGAGGGTTTGAAGGGCTGATTAATTTGAAAGGCTAAGGGGTGGAAGGGCTGGGAAGGTAGTATGACACATTAGGGGCTCAAGGTCATTTTTCCACGGTAAGTATACCATTACTACTACTAAAACACTGCTGCATCTTATTTCTACTAAACCTTTGACTGACAACTGAAGGAGCAATTACTTTTGTCACTTCTGCAAGCATGCAACCGTCATCATGTAAATAGCACTCGTTCCTGCTAAAACTATAAAAGAAGAAGCACCCTCAAACACCATTTTACAAGTAGGTTGCAGTGCTATTATAGAAAAAAAATTGTGCAGTAGTTTAGTAGTGCAATATACAATAACGGCAGTAGAAATCGCGCAATCAGAGCACACTACCAAGGCCTGGTCTCGCGTCTATTTTATTAAAGTGTGCACCAACTCAACACTAACAAACAATCTAACTTGCACAACTGACCCTTGACCATTATTCATGTGCAGGGATCTGTCTTAGAGAAGAAGGAAGTGTCCGCCACGTTCCGTTTTCCAGCCATCGCCACAACCTGGAAGCGACGCCAGAAACATGGCGAGGGGTATAGCGTGCCTTTAAGCAGCAATTTGTATGACGAGCAAGGTGTTGCAGCCGGCAGACACCAGACGTTACCAAGACACGCCGGATGTGCCCTGGAAGCAAACATAGTACTGCGGACTTTTTCAAGATGTTACATAAGCATTGAGAGCTGAAGAAACAAAGGGCGCTGCTTATTATGTTCCCGCCCCCAAGTTTATGGTTCGCTCTTCGACTTTTCTTAACGGTTTATGCTGCAATCGGATTGACTGCGGAGCGTTAATAAGATGCTCGAGATTCACCTCGCCCCGCGAATCTCATGTTGTCAATGACCATACAGTGCGCAAGTGTTGGAAAACGCGTGTTTGACGCATCGATACACACGAAAGGCGACGCCAATCAAAGGACTTAAGAGAGAATGCGCAAGTAACGTGCTATGTCGATGCCACCAATGCGCGCACCGTCACTGTTCGCGGTCGGGAAAAGATGAAAACTCGTAAACGCAACCCTTGCGGGTGAACGAACACACGAGGTTTGCAAAGAGCAGACGAACTTGCACTTGGTATAATATCTCCAAGATGTCTTGTGAAGATTCGCAATATACCTGTGTCACTTGGCATGTCTATTATATTTTTTTTGTACAATCCTTTCTTTCCGCTCTCTCGCATTTTTGTAGTCTGTATCTGCGTTCCGAGTGAATCTTAGGAACCTTGCCGCCATTATCAATCCTGCACTGACACCCACTTCCACGTTCCCACGAATCACGCCGATATTTCACGATGCGGCCTCAGTACGGCGGCTGACACTTCTTCGTCATTGCTTTTCCCTTCTAGCGACGTAGCGAATTGATCGTCGCCGATCGTGAACTCTTCCGTGATTTACGCTGGCGGTTGCAATGTGCACCGGGCCACGTTCCAGGAAGCGGGCACTGAATCATGGCGTCCCATTCAATCTTGCCGGTTCGGGGCTGGTGTCACAAAGAAACCTTTAACAAATGAAGGGCCCGACCTGTCGTCTGCTTTCCGTGGCAACAAGAAAAGCGGAGAAAGGCTGGTTGTCTCTGGAGGCGTCCGATACAAATCCGAGGGCAAACTCATTCATTCCGTCCTGCCCCTTGTTCTCCGCTGCTTTTGTGCAAGCTGGTTGGAGCAATACCACCTAGAAGACAAGACCTTCGCGTGACGTCATCATTAGTGGCCCCCCGACCCGTTCTATGTAGCAAAGACGTTGAAACTTGACGAGACGAAGCAACGCGACAGATGTGTCCGTCGACACCGAAGGTGTTCCGGATCGGCTTAGGAGAATTTTTTTACAGATTGTGGGTGGTTAGGAGAGAACGAATCGTTTGTTCGCGATCCGACCAACCTTTTAAGGTCTGAAGTGAGAGCTGGTCGCCTAGAGATCAAAGTCGTCCCTACTACTATGGGGTGTTTTCAAGCGCTATCCGGGCGTAATCAAGTTTGTATGATAAAGCCTATACATAGAGCGCGATAAAACATTTAAAAAAAAGGTGTTTTTAGGTGGTGTTTGTTTATCATACTAAGCATTATAAATGCAGGTTTCTAGCGAAAAACACTGTTCTTCCTTTTGCCAAGGAGTCAAACGAAAACTAGTCGCCTGGTTGACGCAGCATACTCACAGGTGATACAACATATGAAACAAGAACTTGAAGGCCTCTTTGAGATGAACGCCCGAAAGCAAGTTCAGGAGATACAAGCTTGTGGGATACCATCTTTGAACAGCAGCGTCAACCAATCGGTTTCTTCCCTTCTTCCTCCCTTGCGATCGGAATAAAAGGGAAAACATTTGGCTTGCATTTTTTCTAAACACCAACACTCACAAAAGTTCAGAGCGATAAATGCGCCACCTAAAATCACCTTTCGGAAGAGTTTATTTGCATTTTGTTTATTCAGTTATTTATCCGCATCTCGAATGAAAATGTCCCCAATAACGTTTCTGTTACCCCGCTGTGCTATAAAACACAACTTGATTTTTTATCAGCATGGCATGTTTTGTAGCGAGGCTAGAGGTTGTAAAACATTAGTGAATGACGATTTTAACAAATGCTTTGAGGTAGTCAACGGCGCGACAAGTCCGAGCTACGCGACATTTGCAGTATAGGTCGTTGGTTGCATATTTGTATCGTATTTACTCTTCAAGCGATCTTTTTTTTTTTGAGGAACAATATACGTTGAAATTATAATGCAATTAAATACAAAGGAGCAAGCGAGCTAGACAAAAAAGGTCTTTTTGAAGTTTACGTCAGTTAGTCACCAGACAAACATTTTTGATTGCACTGGAAGGCTTTCCGTGAAAAGTTGTTCTTGTATATTTTGTATTATTGTTGTTGCTTTTGCATTTGCAGAATGTTATTGTGTATTTATTACATATTTATTAAACTTACATTTGTGTAACTTTTTGTGCAGTAGAGCGCAATATCACCTTCTGCCACAGCCAGTGAAAGAATGTTAGTAGTATTGATAAATCAACAAATGAAAGTTCCTGGCGATAAACTAAATACCTGCATCGAATATGTAAAGTACGGGACGGGTTGTGAATAGAAAGAGATTGTTTCCCTTTTTTTAGCTTGGTCTCTTGCTCACGGACACAATGTTTTGTTACGTTCGCGATGGTTTGTGTTTGTTCTGGTGTTTGTATGTAGTGGGAATTTTATTACTGGTTGTGGAAATGTACAACGGGTTTGGGCACGTGTCGTGTCATCAGTGTACTTTACAGAATACCAAGTGTTCCTGAGATTACATTAATTCGCAAATCGTTGGGCTACTCCAAATTCTCGCTAGCAAGGTTAGGATATCACGATAATGGGAGCACAAATAACGCACGCGTATATGCGAAACGCTATTTATTATTCATATATTTTCTTTAATATTCAGTTTAATATATTTATGTCAGGAGGTGACTTGATTTGTAAGTATTATATTTGTTTCCTTATTGTTTTTTATGTTAACAAATTATGTCGCTTTCCTTAATTTTTTTTCAGAGTAATGTAGAAAGTACAGAGACAACAGTTTTCATCCCATAATTGAAGTTCAAACTGACATTCCCCTCTTTCACGAAAAATGTCTCTGGAAGTAACTTCTTTAGAAACTTTGTGCATCGGTTCATGATTACGGCTCTGCGCGTGCTCATCGGCGAGTGCGGTTCACCAATTCTCTAAAAACGTTTGACCTGAAGGATTTTAAAGTGCCCATAAGACAGGGGCATAAAGAATATTTAGATTTCAACCTGTTTGTGTTCAGGAATGTGCAAATCACTTTAGATGACAGTCTATATTTTTATTTGTGAGTTTAGGGATGCCTTGCGTTTTTCCCAACAATCTTCTTTTTTTAAAAATAACTTCTCGATTGTTCAGTATGATTAAGGAACTACTTAATGTCGTGCAGTTGATTTCAATATTACACATCAGTTTACTCTCATGGTTTTACTTATATATATAGCATCAACTTGCTTCCCGGCTTTTGGCACTGGTTTACTTTCATTATGACACGAAGCTTATTTTATTAAACGTTTATTTTATAGTTTGCATCGTCATCATATTAGAAATAAATTGCGTTTAATATTAAGCGCGTTACTTTACTTTCTCATTAAGCGTCCGTTTATTTTAATATTGCGAATATTTACAACAACATTTGCTCAAATTTTACTTACATGTGAGATAAGTTTATTAATATACTAAACTTATCGTTAATGTGACTCAGTTCACTTCCATACTGGGCTAGAGTATACTATAAAATTGGGCCTCGTTCTACAGGACTAGATCGAGACAATGAAACCCGGTTTTTCGGCGAACATAAATAAACTACGCATCGCAGAATGCTGAATCCCGGTGAGAATGTGACACTAGTGGTGGTGATAAAATGGGAATGTTTGGGCACTCGACATTGTCTAAATCAAAATGCAAAAAAAAAAAATCTCTGAGCCGACGTTTACTTAAGGTTAATATTCATCAAAGGGGAATTTGAGACTGTGGGCGCCTGCAGGAATTATTTCAATTAAAAAAATTCGTCAGCACGAAAAAACAAACAACAACAATATCGTCTTTCTAACTAACACTTTTTTCACGGAAAGAAATGCTACGGGCGCCCACAGCCTCAAGTTTCAATTTGATCAATATTAGGCTTAGGCGCACGTCTCCTCATACACACATTTTGTTTTTGTTTCGTATCTTCTGGTTCAAGTAACATCATGTGCTCAAATTTTCGTATTTTATCCCCACCGCTAATTTCATCATTCTCACCGAGCTTCAGCTTTCTGCGATGCGTCCTTTTTTATGCGTGCCAGAAAAACGGGTTGAAGTTAAGCTAGTTAATACATTGATGCAAAAGAAAAAGTCAGCTAGAACGTTAGGAAAGTAACAGAAACAGAAGAAGACAGACATACACGCCGCTGATTATCAACTGTGAATTTGTACTTCTTCATGACCTTAACCCAAATTTGTTTGCCTTATTTTTATCCTGCACATAAAATAATGCCAATTAATTTAATTATCTTATGGCCCATTCTATATTTACTTCTCATCCCACTCCACATAACTCCAGCGAATCCTCATCTCTCTTAATTTCCCCACGGGGACGTGCCAAATCGCAACTATGGTCTGTATACGTTTATACAGCCTGAAGTTAGTCTGCCTCAACGGGCGACTTGTCTCACAGAGGTAGATGAGAGATTTAGCCAGTGCTGTACGATGCCAGAATCCAAGCAATTTTTAGGTACCTAGATGACTTTCTAATCCTGTGCACCAAAAAACACGAAAAAAAAAAACTAATGTAGAAGCACGGTCGTGGGAAGCTACCAAGAATGTTGCCCCGACTTGGTCTTCACTTACGAACTACCCGTTAACAAGTCTACTGAGTTCCTAGACCTCGCACTTGAGCTCAAAGAAGAACCTGTGTGCTGGAGGTACAAACCCCGCTCAAGTAAAGGTTTTCTTCCATTAAATTCTGACCGCTCAAAAACACAAACAAAGTGTTGCCAATACGGCTCTTGTATCCGCACTTTGCAAGCCATGCCATCCTCAAGCTGACGCAAGTTTTCAAGAACAGATCACCCGGCTACGCGACTGTGGGTCCCCAGTTGTCCTCCTAGGAGCCATGCGTGAAACCATACGCTTGAAATCGTCTCGGAAATCACCAAGTACTGAACGACAAAAGCAGACACCATAAAACAACATCGCAGTTGTCCCTTACATCCACATGTGTCACCCACCGACTCAAGAACATCAACGCGCGACAGGCAGTCTAGGTCGTGTACTGGGTACCAAACAAAGCTAACTCCATGTGCCGCAGAGTAACTCAGGCTAAAACAGCCCGACAACCTTCAACACCGCACACTGAATGCACCACGCCACGTGCCAAGCTCGTGTTGTGTACCAGATTACAATGTGCTGCGGGAAAGGCTACATCGGGCGAACGGGCTGCTGCATTAACGACCGAGCCAGGCAACACCCAGCGCCGGTAAAGGGCATGCCGGCTGGGCATCTTTCTGCCCAATGCCGCACGTGCGGGTGCAGTCCAAGCTTTAATAATATTTTCATTCTTAAAAGACAGAAAAATGCCTTTGCGCGTAATATTCTAGGGGCCATGGCCATTGGGGAAAGCGCCGATGGATGTCTGAGCATGTCGTCCATCACGGTTAGCAGAAAAAAGAAAAAACAGTTTTTGCGATGTGGCACGTCCTTGTGAGGGGAAATAAGAGGGATGAAATGTTGGTGGAGTTAGGTGGGGTGGGGTGAGAGGGAAATGTGTAATAGGTCTTAAGGTATTTTATTATATTGGCATTATTTTATGTGCAGAATAAAAGAAACAAAGGAAAAGGAATTTGGGTTAAGCTGATGAAGACGTATAAAGTCACAGTTCATGGTCAGCCTGTATATGTCTGTTTCGACTCTATGCGTTTCTGTTCCTAACGTTCTAGCTTATCTTTTTTTTTTGCCCGTGAAAAAACTTGTTTTTTTTTGTCAGTGTAATCTTATACATCTATACTATTTTTTTGTGTCGTGTGCTTTACGCTCGTTCTCGCAATCTTCAATCGGAACACTCAGGGCCTTGACCCGGAGTTGAGACACCCGAGATATCCCATTACAAAAGGGGATTGAGCCCCAATCAAAGCCTGTGCCTCTGCACTGTGAATGCCCCCGAGAAACTCGTCTTTTGTTCTCCGTGGTGACAGTCCGCATGTCGTTGTACCCTTATCTTCCACGTCCTTTTCCAATGCCGGTGTCGTGTTCCCAGAGAAAATTGCCCGGCTTAATCACGCCAAGTCAAGACTGCACGGTCCTCTCACGTGTCCTGTACTCCGGAATATATTCCGCTTCTGTTTTATTCTGTTTTATTGTGCTTGTTTGTTTGCTGTTGCCGTTAGCGGCTTGAGTCCTTACATTACTGTACATTACTGCACCATTTATTATTCCTTACAAAATGAGAAAGGGATGTGTTTCTTTCGAACGCCCGGCATTCAGCCCGCGCTACAGTAGCGCTACGAGGAAAGGAAAAAAGGATTGTGCGGATTGTGCGGCGGAGTGATGTAGCTGTTTTGGTGACTTTTTGGACCAGGCGGTGGGCGGGCTGTATTCTGCTGATTTGGCGGTACGCCATGTTTTTGTTGAGACGAGACTACGCGCGTGCAAGGCGATGGCAAAGTTGCAAGCTTTCAATAAACTTTTGTTGCCAGTGCCGCTGGAATCATGCTGCCGATCGCGGTGACTGGCAAGCCGCATGCTACGCGGAAAAGCGAACCCTCAGGTTTTCTTCATAAAGAGTGCGGGTATTACTGAGTAAATATGGTAACGTACAATAAATGCTTTGAAACAACTTTTACTTGTGTGGGTGATGGGGTAACTCGGTATCTAAAAATGAATGCGCCATTCCAGAACAAACCCATAAAATTACCGAGGTCTAGCACCGCCAACATCAAAATGCACTTACCACCGCCATACAAATTCGGAGTTTCTATTCTAAGAACTGAAACACGACCAACGGCCACGCTAACCCGATTACCGGGATTCCTTTTCTGGTCGCGAATGCGGCGTGAAAGGAAGAGACGTTCGAAAGCAGCGACGTAGACAACGAAACAAAACGCGATTCTTTTCGTTTATGGTTTGGAACAGTGATTTTCTTCCGCACTGCACGACTCCACTGCGGGAGAGGCAGCCACGATTAATGCAGGGTCGCCCAGGGCTGATCTAACGCAGCAAACCCCCTTTCGTTCAACAAAGACCCAGTGACCGTGATGCTCGTAACCAACGCCTTCGGAGTTTAGAGATTATTCGTTTCAACAGAACTTAAAGAAAAAACTGCGATCAAAATAAGTGTATTCGTTACAACAAACCCTTTTCAAAAGTCGGTGCCGTCGTCTGTCCGCCATCGCTTGATCACAAACTCTCAGCTGCTATTGGACACGATTGTGACGTCAGCGTTCTGCGAGAACTCGGACCCAATCACGCGCTTCGTGTCCAAGCAATGGCGACTGCCAATGTTGCTTGATGGAGTTTTGAAAAGGGTCTATTACTCGGGAGTAATTGAATTCCAATCGAAAAGCTTCTTGGCGAGATGCTGCAATAGAAAAGCAACTATTTGTTGATGAGACAAAAAAAAAGGTTTCAAAACGCTATTAATTTTTACATCGTTTATTGCTTGTCGTACAGTGAAATACATATTAGATTATTGCCACATCATGCTTAAGATGCTCGGTAGTAATATTGAAGCTGCCAATTTGAACGATTCTCTCAGTGTTTTATGGGAATCGTTTGGATGGCGATGCGCAAGTCCCTTTTTATAAGAAGCCGACATCCACCAAGGAGTTATTGCGACAATTGCCATATTAGCGCAATAAATCATACATTGAGGGCTTACAAATATGTAAATAAAAAATACTGTAAAAATAACCAGGATGATCTTTGTTTCTTTTTGAAGTTTGGTTTATATGTATGAAACAGTGAAAAAAACCTCCTCGTTGTATCGAAGCCACGAGGCGTGAAAGTTTTGTTGTATTTAAGACATCAAAATATTTCGCTTTAAACTAGGGATTGCGCTTCTTTAGAAATTTCAAAAATGGGATAAGTCTGGAACATTGAGGTCAAACGAGTTTTTCTAGTTGGGGAATGGGGCGACATGGCCAATATACGACACCTCTTTGCAGTATTTATGCCCCCGTTCAGCTCTAAAATATTTGCGAGCGGCCTCGCCTAAGACGCGCTTTACTTAAACCAGGGCCCGTGTACACGTTCTCCGAAATAAGGACGACCAAACACAACGCAGTGAGGATAAATGGGGATAAAGAAATGGGGATTATAAGGATATAACTGGGAGATAAAATATGACTCCCAAGGTTTTGAAGCGGCGCCCGAGTATAGAGGGCAGCGCTGCTGGCGAGCGCTACGTAATTTTAGAGGGATAAAAGCTACGGTTGATCGGTCGGTATGACTTTTAGGGAATCAAGCGGGAAAAAATGGGAAATGTTTAACGACAGGGATTGCGGGAAGGAACACTAGGGAGGGCGTTTACCCATCTAATAAAACGGCGTATCAAACAGAAGGAAGGGGAAGGGAGGCGAATGATGACTGAGATTGGTGGGGGCGATAGCCGCATGGGGATTTAGAGAAGAGCCCGTCTCTTAAGTCAATCATTCGGGTCACTCGATAGCTTGCTCCCTATTTTTAAGATCGGTCGTATCTTCCGCTTGTGGCCGTTATGTTGGGGATCCTTAGCAGGGATCCCTCTATCTCGATGTTCAGTCATGTGGAGGCGTACTTTACTTCAGCGAAGATGAAGTAACTGGCTAAAAACAAGTCGGTCGATATCAACTGGTTGAGCTTAGAAGTAGTCGTAGAAAGAAAAAAAAAGCGGCGGGAGAAAAAATAAAACAAATGGGACAAGAACGAGAGGCAAGGTGTTTGTTCTTTTTCTCGTAGACATAAAAGAGGAGGCGGGTTAAGACAATTATAAATGGTTAGGTATATAGTATAGTCAACGAGTTCATTTCTTATTGATAACGTAATTTTGAACAGTCGTCCTATACTGAATTTCAGCACGTGCTTGTCCTTCATTATTTATTATTGAATTCTATATTGCCATCGTATAACATCTCTGTATGTTTCATATCCGGAGGTTTTTTGGCTTTTGTTTTTCTTCTACGATTTTGTTTGCAGTCCACGCCAGTAATTGCTCTCAAGAGAGAACCATCAGCATGTTTGTATAAATAATGCACAAAATACAATGCGAAAAAAAGAAAACGCGGAAAAAGCAAAAAAAAATAATTAGAAAAAGATGAAAGGAAAAAGAAAAGGAAGAAAGGTAGGAGAGCAAGAGGCTTTTCCTAAAGGATACGGACAAAGAATGACAGAAGGTGATATAGAAGTGCTCCTAAAGAAATAATATAAAGGAAGTAAAAGAGATACGAAAAAGAAGGAAAGGAAATATTGAGTGTAAGTGATTATGGAAATCTTATCAAAATATACAGATAATAGGCTGAAAAATACAGATAGGAAAGTATTAGTGCTATTGCACCCTCGTTTAATTTGACGGAATGTTTATAAGCCAGGTGACTTTAAAAAAAACTGACATTCAAAACGCCAGAAGAAGCACAAAAAGGTTTACCCGAGTGCGCGACTTATAGTAAAGTGCCCTTAGACCTGGGTTGTAGGGGTTACTTTGAATTTTTAATCTCTCTTCTCACACGCAGCCTTAATTTTTTGTCTTTCTCTTGCTCCATCTTTTTACTTCTTTTTCTCTTTCTATTGTCTCCGTCAAAACACCTTTATGAGTGCGGGGTCATAAAACGAATGGAATGCAAAAAGGTTCACAAACAATCTTAATAATAATAATAGTTTATTTTAGACACACTTGTGTCAAAGATTCCACGTCAAAATGTCCAACGAGACGAAATGTCCAATGGGTCAGAATGTCCAATATTGGACATTTCGTCTCAGTGGACATTTCGTCTCGTTGGACATTTTGACCTGGTTGGACATTCCGTCTCGTTGGACATTTTGACTCTTCGGACATTTTGACCAGATTGGACACTTCGTCTCGGTGGACATTTTGACTCTTTGGAGATTTTGACCCGATTGGACATTTCGTCGCGTTGGGTATTTTGACTCTTCGGACATTTTAACCGGATTGGAGATTTCGACTTAGGTGGACGTTTTCCCCGATGGACATCTTGACCTGTTGAACATCTTGTATCGTTGGCCCATATTCAAACACTGGATAATGCTGAGACGGACGTCTTTAGATATTCCGAACACTTACACCCGCCCCGGGTTTTTGCTGAAACGGTAGTAATGTGATGACTTGGGAAAATTTAACAAACTTTTCTTTGGACAAAACATTTTTTTATTGCAAAACAACAACAACAACAACAACAACAAGGATAAAAATGTTGTTGCACAACATATTTTATATACATAATTCGGCATGTGCTTGTCCTTGTTTCTGGCTATAGAAATAATTTCATGTGTTACTTCAATCACTGTGTAACTTAGTATTTTTTGTGCGTTTTTTTATTTTAGCAATCTATTGTGCACACTGTTTGCCCGTCAACTGCGTATACGCCGGACGACTCGTCAAGCTTAATTTTAAAGCTGTTTTCTTTTTCATTTGTACAAATGAAGAATAAACAATATTGTTAATGATCTGGTGCTGACTCGAGAACTCAGCGGACATCTCCACGTTCAGGAGGCTACTTTGCGAGCTATGGCACGTTAATAATCGCTAAGCTCTAGTCTCCCTTTCTCAACATTCTTGCCCAGTTTATACTCCGTTTTCACTTAAGCTTGGATCCCACGACATCCTTTGCTTACGCTGCGTTATGCACCGGAAGCTTATGTCTGTTTATGTCGAGAGCCACCTGGACATCTGAGATTTGTATGACGCGGGGTGACTAGTTGCAGGAATTGCCTTGCACGCGATATTCGATTAACTTATAAATAGGATTTCGTGTTTTAAAGTTTATTTCTCAGTACGATTCGGAGGGTGTTTTTCAGAGTAAATTTTTCGGTGAAAAGGTGGAGGTTTATCGGAGTTTAGTTTTGTTATACCCAATTCACACGGCAGCGTAAAGGTACCTTTAGCTTAGGTCCCTTAGCTGAAGGTACCTGTAGTAAACGGCGTTCTTGTTCACACAATAGATAAACGAAGCACTTTAAGTTGATGTCGATTACATTCCTAGCTAAACCGCGAGAAGACCACGTGATAAACAATTATTTATCGAAATCGGTTTGACGCGCAGTTTTTTTATTATTATTGTGCGTGAGATACCACATTTAAAACCTAAATATAATTTCTGTTTACATTTGCGGCACTTAATTTTTTTCTCTAAGTCTAAGAGCGCACCTAAATGAGTCTTGCTTTAAAACGTCCGACCCGTCTGGCCACACTGGAGTTTCTATTGCGAGGTGGGCGACCTTTTTGTGTTTAGCAGCTCATTTTTTCCGTGAAGTTCGCACTTAAGTAGCTAGAATAGTGCCCGGGAGAAACGAACCACGTCGGAGTTTCACGGTTACGCCAGTTACGCCATCGAAAGGTATGGATGACGACGAGGATAAAGGATCCTGGGCGGAGAGTCGGACGACTCGGGTTTGATACCCGGACCAGGCGGATTTTTCGGTCGCGCACCGGTCACCTAGCTGTGTTTGGAGATTTGTGTTTGTCCTTTGTCCCTCTTGTTCCCCTTCTCCAGGGATTATTTTCCATTATTATTGTCCAGCTCGCTTGCACCTCTGCATTTAATTGCATTATACTCGTGTGAGAACCTCGAAAAAGATATCGCAGTGGTCCATCGTGTTCGGGCTGGTAGCAGACACTCTATAGGTCTGTTCGATTTGGCCAGAAAGTTCTGAACTAGTTCTGTACGGAGTTCAGAGGAGTGCAGGAGTCTTGTGGCGGCGGCGCAGAACCAGTGCAGCCGCCGCGCCAGGACTGGCGCTGTGATCGGCTTTCCGGAAGCGCAGTGTGTCGTTCTGCATCTGTTGGCTCTTGTTTCTCCAAGCCACGTTGTATGCGACATTTAACTAGTCGCGGTTTGATGAGAGCACTCGTGTTTCCTTAGTTTTAATGTATAATAACGGAATCTTTTCTGTGAATATTTTTATTCGAGTGTACTAAAAGCGTTTTCTGCACGAAATGTGTTTCTATCTGCATTTTTAACGGCCGTTCAGTTCCTCTCGTTTCCATAAGCGGTCAGTGTCCTTCACATTCATTTAGCAATAGTAGATTCATTCCAAGTCTCTCGAGTTTCGCATTTCGATGATAGGTTCACGGCATCAGGATGATTTTGCGTCGGGAGTCACTGGCGGCAGCGCGCGGTCGATAGCGGTCACCTCGAAGACGAAGGCCTGACGATAGCGTTTTGGCCAATACAGTTATCGACCGTAACTTCGGCGTCAAGCTGAAGCGTTTATGCTGATTCTCAAGAAATACCGGCATAGAACTACCAAACCAATGCCGATTTTCGGCGTCGTTTTTCCCAGGCCCGTTAGTTGGCGTCCAGATACCAGCGGACAAAGCATGCAGTATTATGCTCAGCTACGGGGCATGCGAGGGCCAATGTACTAAATCCCAGACCTCTGCAATGTATCGGAGTTGTCAGTATGCATCCAAGAGCAACTGAAGGCAGGAACTTATCAAGTGTGCAATACCTTTTCCGTGTCGGTAAGGAAGAATATCAACACTGTGGATCCCCAGATAGCATCAAAAAGAAACAATTTACGTGAGCCAGTATTTCAACACTTACCACAGGGAGCCAAACCTACAAAAGCAGGTGCCTAATACGCTTTCAGATTATCATAATCAAGTCAAATTCCCACCCTCGATTATGATCTCAATTCCGCGTCCACCGCGGGTACGTTATTATCATAAATGAGAGGAAATGCAACGTCCGTAATTGGCGTTGTTGTTAAACATCGCAGACAATTGAACAAGAGCTGCGAAAAATGGCACCGCGAGCAGAGACGGATGAGAACTGTCGTCTGCTATCGCCGTCTGCTCTTGTCGTCTGCTTCTGCACGGACGCCGAACTGACTCCGAAGCCGGTGCAAGATTTTGAGGAACTGGGTCTGAACTCGTTCAGAACTGGGATGAATCGAACGCGCCAGTGCAGCGGCCGTGCAACTTCCGGTTGAATCGATTGCACCAGTTTCTGCACTGCTGAACTAGTTCAGCCAGTTCAGGCGAATCGAACAGACCTATTGTTTTCCAAGTGCCGCCGGTGCTACCTGCTAGCTGGAGTATGCGTTCCTCGCTAATGTATCATTCCCTCATATCTGTGTTCCCAATCATTTCATAATTTGCTTATTATATATGTATTCAATTTGTTATAATGCATTAAACAAGATATATTAATATATCTGTGGCTTTAATTATGAGTTCTTGGGTCTGAGGCTACTCCCTGTAGCTGTAAAGAGAGCTTGTCGAGCTCCGTTTAACACAGGACCTTCCTTAGCGAAAAAGGACCTTTATGCGCCGTGTGATCATGATCTCCAGCTCTCTTTACTACGGGCACCTGTGCCAAAGGTACCTTTACGCTGCCGTGTGAATTGGGATTAGATCCCAATTCCTATAAATTTGAGTTATTTTACTGTGTTCTAACAAAAATTATCAAAAACAAATAAATAAGTTTGGAACCTAGATTTGAAAAGGAAACTGGAGTGGCATCTCCTGAGGACCACTGACCCTGTGGTGTTATAAAGTTTATTTGTAAAACAGTCTTTTACACTTAGGATTTCGTCGTTGTGACCTCGAAATATAAAGTTTTTCGGATAAATTCGAATTGGCGCAACATTTACCCAGAAAGTGTTTTTCGAATTTATTTGAACTTATTCGAAAACACGAAACCCTACTTATAACGTAACATAAGAAAACGTAAGCCAACGCTCCTGTGTGAATGGGCCTTCACGATAAATCGCAGACGACGCCTCAAACCAACTAAGCCAGTCCGTTGTCGCATGACTGCCACGTGACCTTCATGACGGTCACAGAAACACGTGGCGAGCATAGCCACGTGATAATGTTTACAGCACTGGGTAGGCTGGGACAACTCGTTACGTCTGCTGAGTTTCCCTCATAACTAGAAACAAAGCACAAAACATTTCGCTTCTTCATTCACACTTTCCTCGCACTACCAAAGATTTTACTTTCTCTTGTTCTCTTTTGTCTGTCCTTCATGACCACGTGATCATAACGCTTGGATGTCACGGCTTTCCTCGGGAGTCAGAAGGAGGGAAAAGCTCGCTCTCGCGTGCACCGAGTCCTCGCAAAGAATCGGGTGGTGAATGCTTACCGTCTCAGAGATTTCTTTCGGTCTATCGGAGCGCCTCCTCCATTCTTCGCGCCTCTTGGCCACAGCTGAGAGGTTTTTGTCCCGCTGTAATACCCTTTTGCGAGGGCCGCCGATGGCAGGGGGACGGTTGCATTCATTCAGAGAGGTCCACGGCTCGTCTTTGACGCCGCGGCCGGTCCAAGCTCAGACCCGATGAGGGCTCTGACCGAGGGCCCGCCTTCGTTGGGAGCGAGTCAAGCGTAAGCGTGGAACCCCAGGCTTCGGAGGCTTTAGGAGAGAGGAGGGGGGGGGGGGAAGTGCAGTCTTTGGCTTCAGAGATTGGCTTGGATTCTGGATCTGATTGCGTGGATCAGTTAATGCTGCCCGGCTTCACTTTGCTGTGTTGGGGGTGACAGCGTCTTTATTAGTATCGAGAGCCCCCGGCCCGTAGCTTTTGTTGGAACGTCTCTGGTGCTTCATTGCCGTACATTGCCTTCCAACGGGCTATATGACATTTCAGCTTAAGCCCAGACGCAGTCCAAGGCTACGAGCTAATGAGACCAATCAAACAGCGTCAAAAGCGCAAGTCACTGGGCCTTTGCTGTTGATGATTGGTTAAGCGATAAAATACAGGTTTAGAGACATGACGCTCTGATTGCTCCCACGAGTTAGTAGCGTCGGCTACGTCTGTACTTAGGTGAAACGAATTATAGATTGAGTCGGTTGGATACCATACCAGTAATCGCCTTCTGCGTGCTGCCATTTTTAACTAGCGGGCTGTGGAACAAGCGTCGACCATGCGCACTAGACGTATAATGAAAAATACCGTACGCCGCGCGTGCTTCCACATCCCATGACTCGGCACTTTTCGCCCGCGTGACAAGCGCTGGAAGGATGTATAGATGTTAGTTTTAGCTCCTTTTTTCCCTCTTCCTGGGTTTTAAGCTTTAAGATAAAACGTCGGAGACTTATGTTGGATATGCGTTGCTAGTTTCTTGGCATTTCATGGCTTTCATTGATTTTAAGTTAGGTTCGCGTTGACGTCTTATAGTGGCTAGAGATAGAGATCGTAAATGATCGTGGCAAAAGATAATATTGCGGATGGAGCTACGAGCCCGCCGTACCAACAAGCCGTCTTCCTTTCAACACCTGACCAGGCTCTCTACTCTCTACGCGTGGGTATGGGCGGGAGCGTGAACACGTGGCGAATAGACATGTATGAAGAGCTGTCCAAACAGGAATACTTCAGAACGCGTAAAGCCACAAACTCTACCGTATGGCGTGCGGCGCTCCGTTTCCGTCTGTATCTTTATTATTTTTTTTGCCAGCTTGAAAGTTTATTTTTGCCATCGTCCGCTTCTGTTCTTCACGGAGGCCTAGAACATGCTCATGACGTGGGTCCGTACAGCCAATCACACGCCTTGTAGTCTGTCAGTCAATTGCTCGAGGCCACCGCTGCCATAGGGACGGCGGTCGCGAGGTCGCGAGCCGCGGCAGAACAGACGAACAGGCAACAGGCACACCGTTGGCAGGTCGCGTGTGACGTCGAGTCTGACGAGCACCGACCCTACAAAAAGTGCAGAGGAGGCGAGCAGGAAATCCGTGATGTTTGCCTACATGGTAGATGTCCAAAGAGAAGACGGACTGCCGGTCTTTTACTTTTACTTCCTAATGGTGATGACGTGTCGCTCCACGCGTTCTGGAGTATCCTGTTTGGACAGCCCTTGATTAGTCCAACGAGGACCTAGCTTCCACTGCAGTCTCAGCCTAGTGTCGAACGGAGTATAGTGCTGCGCACGCGCAGCAGCAGCACATTCTTTGCGAAGAACTTAGTGGAGGGAGAAACACGGTCCACGGACACCCTCTAATACCTCTAAGCCACACATGCCGAGAAGATATTTTTTGAAGAAGACGACATTTTGTACGGACGCGAGCTCTTGGAGCTAGGAAACGCGAGTTTCGCCTTCGGAAAGTAGCGAAAATTCCTCTTTCTGGGGGTTTGGAATTTCCGGACCTGGGGGCATTGAACGCTGCACTGCGGGTCAGAGGGTTAAGCCGGATCATCCTAATACTCACACGGGGGACACTTGTAGTCCTCACCGGACAGGACAAGTGTTCGGTGAACCATTGTGTCCCGCAGGAGTTTCACTGCTCCCACCATGTGGGGCAATTTCTTTTCAAGAATGAAGCAATACTTTCTGCTGTCTGCTGCGCTTTTATTTTTTTACGTATGATTTGTTTGGGGCTGGAGTTTTATTTAGCGAGGAACTTGAATTTGCGTATATATATACACCAAATCAAGTTTTCCCACAAAATTAACGGAAAATTGAACTGATGTGTATTACACACCAATTCAAGTTTTCCCAAAAAATTTTGCGGAGGACTTGAATTGGTGTATGATTATAAACCAATTAAAGTTTTTCCTAAAAATTTAGCAAGGAAATCTAATTGGTGTGTAATTGTAGCCCCAGTTCATGTTTTCCCACAAAATCTAGCGGAATATTTGAAATTGTGTATAGTTAAAGAGAAATTCAAGTTTTCCAACAGAATAGAGCGGGAAAACATTATTGATGCACAGTTAAACGCCTATTCAGGTTTTTCCTCAAAATTTAGCTGTAAATTGAATTGGTGTATAGTTACACAATAATTAAAGTTTTTGCACAAAATGTAGCGGTGAAATTGAATTGATATTGTAGTTATACACCACTTCAAGTTTTCTCACTCAGTCCAGCATAAAAAATTAATTGACGTATAATTAGAATTATATACTGATTGAGGTTTTCCCGCTAAATTTAAACGGAAGTTCCCTAAAGTTTGCGAAATAAAAAAAGTAAGTTCCCTAAATGTTTCCAAAAACAAACGGACGTAATTTCATAATGGAGAACCCATAGACAAGGTAATAAGGGACGTAACCTCCTTAAATTTTGCGAAATGAGATACGTAACTTCCCTGAATTTCGCGAAATAAGGGACGCACGTTCCCTAAATTTTGCAAACATTAGCCTGACAGCCGAGCTAAAATACAAAACAGATGAATAAACACCCAGCTCATCTGAAAATATGTTGCCTAATTCGTGTCTCCAGATGTTATCAGTAGGACCAAGATGTCTTTAAATATGCTTGGGAGAAGAGCATGTTGGTTCAAGTGATGGATGAAGAAAGAATAAACAATTAAAACTGGGACAAGCATGCCTATATGGTCTGTTACGCGAGTTGTGAACCCGCGAATCGAGGGTGTACCGACCCGCGTTTGATGTCTGTGCAGGTGGCGGGAGACGTCGAAGAAGTTGGAAAGTGTGAAACAGTGTAAAGGACAAAAACAAGTAAACACGAAGAGCTTTCTCCTGCCCGGAGAAGAAGAAAAACACGATGCAAGGCGACGGAGAGCGTACTCGGCGTGGTGTTGACTCGGCGTTGTCTTACTTGATCTTTGTCTTTCGTACATTTGTACATGCCTTGCCCGTTTTTCTAGTCGTTCTAGTGACCGGTCATACAAAAAATTGTGTTTTCTTTTCGGCTGTTCTCCCTTCCTGATGTTTTCTAATTTGTTGAACTTGCTCTCTTCACGCTGCTGAATGTTCTGCTCGTATTGCTCCAGTTACTGTATTATGTTCATATTTTTAAAAAGTAACGAGTAATTAAAGGAATCCGTTACCAATAGTTTGTAACGAAATTACATTACAGATTAATTCCGAAAAAAGTAACGTGGCAATTACAAAATTACTTGAAAAAGTAACGGATTACAAGTAATCCGTTACTTGTAACGGATTACTTCCCAAGTCTGCCTGAACGAAACCGATATTTGAAGAAGACAAATGGCGAAGCAACGCCCCAGGAAGAAATGACCGGGCTTGGCCCTTGACCTTGGCTTGCCGAGAGGTTTAACGAGTGGATGGCGATAATGGCTCTACTCTTGGTAACGGGCGGTAACTTGTGCCACAAAGCGGCAAGGCGATCCGCCTCCTCATTTCCTCCAATGCCGCAGTGGCCCGGCAGCCACTGGAAGGCCAGTATCCATTCTTGGCGCTGCAACATGATCGCTGCGTTCACCACCTCCCTGGCGAGCGGTGGTGCACGCTCCAGGTTGGCGAGCTGGGTCAGTGCCGCCTTCAAGTCAATCAGGTTTACCAGGCGCTCGGGCGGACTCTCTGCTTCAGCTAAGGACAGTGCCCGGCGCAGAGGCGCCAGCTCGGCCTTCGTCAGGGATGCAAAGAAGAGGCGCTCAGCTACTCGTGTTCCCAAGTCTGTCGACACTGCTGCGGCTGGGGCGGTGCGTCCGCCGGGGTCGACGGACATGTCCGTGTAGAATCGCGCTTATCCCTGAAGTGCTCTTCGAGGCACCCATCCGCCAGCTATCTGGCTGTCGTTGGGGCCATTATGTCTTTATCTTTATCTTATTCAGGTACCCACTTCGCCATCAGGCATTACAGTGGGGAGGGGGGGGGACAAACAATATACAGACACACACAAAAAACTCACACATTCAGCGCGTGAAAAAAGGCGTCATTGGAAGCTATTGAGACAGCGCGGGATGGAAGGGAGTTCCAATCGCGCGCGGTCTCTACAAAAAGGAGTGTCGCAGTACGTCACCTTTAAAAGAAATTTCTCTAATTTTTAAAGCATGGTCGTTCCTACTGGATACGTAAAAGGCGCTTTCTTATATTTATCCTTTTCTACACCGGTTTTACCATAATAAATATCGTGAATAAATTTGAGACGGAGGTGCTTTCTGCGATCTTTTAATAATCGCCACTTAAGTTTATGTTTCCACTCAGTCATACTTAGTCGCCAATCGTAATTACTTAAAACAAACCTCAAAGCCAGATTTTGTATTTTTTAAAGTTTTCGTATAGAAAAGGCGGTATAAGGGTCCCAGACAAAACGGACAATGGGGCCATTTTGTGCTCCGGTCCCTCGAGGCAGGCGTCGAGTTCCACTCTGAGGCGTGGTGCACCTGCTCGGTTTTATTAGTTGAACTACCGTACGTCTCAGTAATTTACCCAGCGGCACTGTGAGCACCTCAAGATATATTTTTTGCGATAAAGAACTCGGTTGCCTTATTTGTTCTGATCACTTTTGCCTGCAGCTGCTTGCGCGCGGGATTGAGTAAACGCCTTACATACATTTTGGTTTATCGCCGCTTTCCGGGAAGCTGAATTTCTAATGTATGTTGGCTAAGGGGTTAGTAGGCTGAATTGGTAAAATTTGAAGTGCTGAAGTTTGAAGAGCTGAAGTTTGGAGGACTGAAGTCTCAAGTGCTGAAGTCTGAGGGGCTGAAATCTGAAGGGTGAAAGTCTGAAGTGCTGAAGTCTGAAGACTTGAAGGTCTATCAGGGTTCCCTAACACTTCAGGTCTGAAAGGTCTGAAATGTCTTTCTTCAATAGGGATTGCTTCTTTATTTTCTTTTACCTTCGTGCTATCTCGTGTTTGCTGCTTCATCAAATAAAAAAAGTTCGTTGAAGCTGCTAGAAAAAACACGAAAATGTAACCCTTGCATGCTTCAGTGTTGCCGCCGATATTTTGCTAAGGAGCTTTTAGAATCGACAACACCAGCAGCGCCATATACACCAACGCGGTGTTTCCAAACAAGCCCGATTTGCCCACACAAGGTGTGGGCAGTGCGCGTGCGCAGGGACCGAATTCGCAAGGTGGGAAGTTTCTGCGCATGCGCAGTATCGACAGCAGCGCCACCGCAGTCGCGGGAAGTCAGTGAGTTGAGTTGGTTTATAAATACTCGTCTAATACCGAATTGCAACAGCGCCACTTTCAACGCAATCTTCCACGCAGATGATGCTGCAATCAGACTCACCGTTTTATGTCTGTTCATCGTCCTGTATTCATCCGCGTCTATGCCAGCGTCATTCTTCGATGCACTTCTAGTGCAGTTTAAAAGACCGGATTAACGGGAAAGCTTCTCGAAACACGGTGTGTGCGGTGTCACGGTATTTTCGTTTTGATCTTCTCACTTTTTTACTTACCGGTCTCGATTGCTTGGGTCCTGTTTCTACATCAAGTCGATGATTCGATTTGTCATCAGTAGTCGTGGCTTGCAGCATGGTGAATTGAAAAGACAACCTGTAATCAGGTTGTTCCTGGAGACGACAGCAATTTGTTTTTCTCGCTACATCTAACCTTTTGCGAAACGTGACGCGACTCGAACTGACGCCCAAAATCGGAAATCGAATTCGCAACGCAACACCTTTTTCATTTATATATATCCCCGCCATCTTTCTTGCTAGCTCTTGCTGAACACCGCTGATTTTTGCGCCGCCATGACGTAAACCTAATCAGCCGCTCTCTTTCATTCCTTTAAGGCAGAAACGCTTCGTTAAGTTATGGTCCCCGGAACGCATCTCCGACTGGTGTCTCCAATTGGTGACGCGTCTCCAATTGGTGACACAATTGAGACGCATTCAGGCATTAGTAAAATTGTCAGTCGTACATAAGCAGGTTGAGGGAAAAGTAGGAAAGAATGGTGTGAATAGGGGTGGAGAAGAGGTGTATTTCGGACGCTAAACCCCGAAAAAGTCGACTTTGCAGGCATGTTGCAAGTCAGAGCTTTGTATTTCTGGCAGACTATATAGCTATTGTTTTGCGAACTTTTACGTATATCTAGAGTTTCTTTCAGAGCCTGACATTGTCATACACAAGAATGGGAACTATTTTTATCTTCGATGTTCTCATTGGCATTCAGTGCGTTTCACGGAACTCTTACTAATTCGCTCCTAAGCGAAATCCTCATTGTACAAAAAAAGTGTTGATGTAACATTGGTTTTCCCCAAATGGCCTTTTAAGAAACATTAACATTCGGTAAAATTAAGTTAATAATTATGTCTGAATAATTACTTTATTATTGGCAAATTTTAGGCTATTTTTAAATTATAAATTTTATGGGCAATCAAAAACCGCCAAACGGACGCACATTATAAAAATATAAAGAACGTGCAGCGGCACTTTTGAGACGTTCTGAAAACACACTCAGATTGGACGCGTTTTCAAGTTTCGGTCTGGTATCAAACTGCTTTTCCGTGTCAGTGGTCTTGCTCCTCGTGGCCAGAGCGCAAAATTAACGTGCACCACCGCACATTATTTGTACGGCGGAGCTAAGCCCAAAACATATTCTTGCAGTGTCGTTCGAACAGCGCAGCGTTTTTGTACGCCGGCTCGAGCCACACTTTCTGCTCATCTATGACAGCGCCGATTCTAGCAATTTCGCATCAAAGCAAGAAACGCATTATATGGCAGTGTTTTTGAGATGACGAATGAATCAACCATGCCAAACGTAAGTCAGCTTGTGAGGTGTGGCTATTAAAAGTTTCCTGATAAGAAATCAGAGCCACATTTCCTTTAAAAACATAAAAATATTAGAGAACCAGAAAAAAACGCGACTCACTTTATTTATTTGACAGCGCTCGAAGGCAGCTTACATGGCTCTTTTATAAGTAATACATAAACATATTAGTACAAGGGTGATAGCAAATATCTTGCTCCTTGCAAACTTTGTATTGTTTTTTAAGTGCTTAAATCAGATGAAAATGTTATATTTTATAAGCCATTGCGCTTTTGTTGAACACTAGATAAGATAATTTAGCAATAGTTATTCGAAATTAAAATTTCAGTCCCGTTTTCGACGAATTATCTGTAAATAATTACGACTTAAACGCGAAAAAATCTAGAAAGCCTCACTATGTCTAGACGTCCTTCTTTGATTGTTATTATAATAATACTTGAAGGTAATATCATTGCATTAAATTTTAATTAATTATATCGTACATCGATTATAACGTTGGTGTAACGTGCGGCTATTATGTTTTCACTACGTCTAAAGCGAATTCTCGTAAGAGAGGTAAGTTTGGAATAACACCGTGCCTGATCCTATTTTTGACACTAAGTCAAAATAAAAGATAAAGTATTCTACTTGTGCAAGATCAAACTACGCTTGTTTTATTTATTTGGCGTATCTGAAATGTGTGGTGTAGAATGCAAGCCTGTACAACATATTCGGAGAAAGTATTTATGTTAAGTTAGTGAGTACCAGGTTGTAAAGTAACTGAGTAATGCACTAAATACCCGAAAGCAGGAAGTCATTACACTCAAGATATTCTTAAGTTCCAATTTATTCCTAGATTTACTGTTAAACAACCAAATACAAAAGAAACGAAGATTAAATAAAGAAGAAACGCTATTACCAAACCACTTTATCTGCTCGCAGAAAAAGTTGTTTTCTTTCCTCTAACATTTGTGTCCGACAACTTGCCTTTTTCTTTTTTAACACATGTCCACGCGAACGTTAAACAGGCACTCCACGGATTTCCTCGCAGGTTGGAATGCAGAGCTTGCGTTGCACTTGGAGGTTCTTCTCTGTTTCCCCTAAACACTATAAAATTCCCAGCAAATGTTATTATGGCAGAACGAAAGCCGTTCCAAGGCTCGCACGCTCCATTGCATCCAGGTCTAGACTCTCGAGTCTGCAGGCTGATGCCAAACACGTGTACGAAACCCGTTCGAGAAATGACACAGACATAATCTAATAAAAGCTCTTTCTAGGCACGTTGGGCATAGTCCATGTTAAGTTCAAGGACTATTTTGCGTTGTTTTCCTGTTTCCTCTTGTCTGCAAAATGGAGCCTCTGCCGAGGGGAATGTGCTTTCGGCGCTTCTGGGGTTGGCTCGTCTTCGCAGGGATCCCTTCGTTTCTGTCTGGTACAGTCTGTTGTCATTACGGTAAGTACCGGCCGGGCGACAAACTCGAGTGACGGCCGCCATGCAGAATCTCCGCTTCATCCCCTCCGCCCTCTGAACGCGTGAATCTTTGCGCGTGCGCCATGTGTGTTGTCTAGACAGAAAGTGAGATCGCTCACGCGTCTATAAATTGAGCAGCAACTTGAGAGTAACATTCAAAGTGAGTTCGTCTTAGTTTCAGGACGTATTTAAGTTAGACTAGCCAGAAATCAAATTCAAAAGTATTCGTAAACTACCAACTTACTCAAAAAAGTATTTATGATACGGTAACTTCAGTAAAGCATTCAAGTTAATTGCAAGTCTAAGAAAATGTCTTTCCAAAAGAAACAAAATTGCGAAATAATTATATACGTGCTCGAAACGCTCAGTTTGTTTGTTCTTTAGAAACTTTTAGATCCATATTGTTTACCTATGAGAAAAGAAGACAGTCAGTCTTGCGTTCAGTAGCATATCAGTTTACTTTTGTTTGCTTTGAAACATTGAATTGCGGTATTTACAACTTCACGAAAGTTTTTTATACCCCAGTTCTAATTTAGTTCTACAATCGGAATGAACTTTTTGCTTATTACCGAAATATCAAGGAGTGTTCGCGAGTATATTTACATGTGCTGCAGGTGCTGGCGTTTGAGGCGGTAAGGCTGCATTCACAATGGCGTTCGAAAAGCAACAGTAAGGCGGATCTGCTTGGTTTCATTATCAAATGCGCGTAAATTTGTATCGTATCTCCAGCAACCGGCTGAACCCGCAGTGTAAATACAACGCAAACGTTAAAAAATAAAAAAATAAAAAAACTAGAAACCAATGGTAGTTTGCGCGCAAGTTCATCAACGCCTTCTTATTGGTTATATATTTGGAGTTATTTATACAGGTAAGGCGAGCATGTGAAACACGGGTATCTACATTCCCGAAATGCTTTTTGAGGCTTGCGTAAATTTGCAAAACGTCTATTACTTTAGTGAGCTACCGCGGAAGACAAAAAGCAATAGAAATGCAGTTACACTTATTTGCTCGAAAGGGAGTGAAGGCTGCTGAAAACAAAATAAATCTATCTCATTCATACAGGCGTTTCTTTTTTCCACAATAATGTAACCTAAAAGGAGGCAGGTGGTTTGGAGATCTCCAATTTAAACGCGTCATTTTCGCCGCCTGCTATTGAATTTTCTTCTTCGGCCTCGATGCACCTTTGGTTTATGTTTTTCTTGCTGCCGAATTTTCGCGGCGGCTGTTGTATGCTAGATAAGTTTCGCTTTTTGTTTCGTAATTGCAATTTTCGCCAAGGTTATATCTTCGCTTAAGAAAATCACTTTGTTCCTTTGACTACAAAATTATTCCATTCATGTTTTCTTCTCTTCTTTTTCCTTACTAGTGTTCAAGGCGTGTTTGAACTGCTTTTTCCTTTTGTATGAATGTTTCTGAAATACCAGGTCGGCCTGCTTTTACACGTATCTACCTGGCCGTCTTCTGCCGTTAGAAGGGGACTCCCCGTTGGAGTCCTTACGCAGATACCGGTTTTCTTCTGTCAAATTGTTCAAATGAAAAATATATAAAGGTGAGATAAACCCACACCACCGTGAATTTTCTGTCGCAGTCTTTGGATATACAAATCGATTTCATCAGACCACGTACCAACAAGTACGCTCTATAAAAATTAGCCTTATTCGTATTTTAATATTTTTAATAATGCTGTTCAATATTACGCTTAAAACATCATTTTGTTTTCAGAAATAGAACGTGGGTTATTTGCTTTCCAATTTCGAAACTGAAATATTTATGTTGCGCTCACCACATGGCTTTCAAACTACTTGATGTGAGAAAGACAATCTTATACAATTTTATCATACATTTTTTATTTTATTTTAGTGATTATTACGTTTTGCCATATTTAGCTTGTGGGAGTACTTCGACTTAAAAGAAAACCGTATTTAAAGTTCGGCATTGTTGCATAACACGCTCGAGTGCTCTGCGCAAAGTAGAGTGGCTTCACCTCAAAAAGAAGCTTTATGCGGTGGTGCATGCTTTAGAGGCAGTTGCCAGCGGGTTCGCATACATGCTTCACAAGTTGCAGCTGATGTCATCTCGTCAGCTCTCCTGACGCCACAAGAGAAGATGAGTAGGTGGAACTCCTCTTCACTGGAGCTCCCTTTGTGTGTCCCAGACTAGCCCAGACGTCACTGTTCTCACTCTATCAAATTATAGAAGATTATCCCGTCACTCAAAATTCGTACAAAAACAGTTTTTCCATCCTTTTTTTTTCGTACGGGGTTGGGCAGCAATACTTTTAAACGTTTTTTGGAAATACAAATCTTTGGATTCATGACAAAGACGCCTAAAATGCTGATACTGAAATACATTTATAAAAAGGTATCGTGATATATATCACAAATTTTACTTTCTGCATATAAAAAGTATTTGAAAATACAAACACAAGAATACACTTTGCTGAAACAAAGGTGGTGTAATACATTTTGTCGAAGAAACACTTTCAGATGTGCTCATTATCCGTAAAACCCGTTGTGTGCATCCGCTAGTGTATCCTAGGCAAAAAAAAAATCATGATTTACAATAACTTTGGAATGTGTGTTAACAAACAAACGACATGCTCACTGGAGAATTTGAAATTGCATATTTTTGCGCCCGAAATGAATGAACGACTCACTGAAATATTTAAAAAGCGCAACGAGACACGAACAGGCAATATATACAGACATACATAGCTATGGAGTATGGATCTGTTGTTTGGGATTCTTATTTTAAGAAAGACGTTACTCTCATTGAATCTATCGAGGTCAAGGCTGTAAGGTTTATTTTGAATAGGTGGGACCATAATTTCTCTGCCTCCTCGGCTTTTTCATCTCTGGGGCTGAAGCCTTCGTCTAGAAGGCGAACAATTGATAGAATTAAAATGTTATACAGAATTGTTTTTGAGAACTGTGGAATTGAGCGAAGTAAATATATTTCATTCTCTACTAGTACATGCACAAGGCGATCTCATTAATTAAATATTGTTCCTTTTCAGTGTCATACTAACTGCCTTAAATATTCGTTTTCTCCACGTAGTATTGAAATTTTGAATCATTTTGATGGACAAATACATACTCTTCCATATGGTATATTTATCTGCGGGGATCTGCCTATGTATTTTCACTAATACATGACGTAATCGCTTTTCATTTCTGTTAGGCTCAATAGCATATTGTATTGTTTGACTCGTATTTCGTTTCTGTATTTATACCACTCCTGCAATGACCTCATAGTTGTCGCAGTATGTGCAAATACTGCGACAAAAATAAATAAAAATTATAAATAAATAATTTATTTATAAATTATTTAAATAATCTCACAGACATAAATTATCTTACAACTCAACTTTTTATTTCTGTAGTCACCTAGTATATACTACCAGTGTCAAAAAAAAACATTAAGGAAACAAACATACCCACCGTTAAAAGGCTAACATATTGTTACATCAATCATCGGCAGCAACATAAACTGCTCTCCTTCGGTCAATAAACCGTAGTTCTTTATCTGACAATGACGCAGAGGAAGTGCTCACACAGTGCAGTTCCAATCTACTAATTAATCGGACATGAAGAATCTCCGGTGTAATCTCGTTTTTGTTTTCTTTAGTACGTTACAGTCATTGAAGGTGGCAGCACAACCACAATCCCTGCAGTGCAGAACAAGATGCCGTGATATTTATTTATTTATTTTGGAGATTCTGCCGGCCAATGTATGAAGTCTATCGCAATATGTAGGCAGAACAATAAAAAAGGTCAACAAAGCAAATAAATACACATAAACATCTGGTAATACGAGTAAACAGTTTCGTCCTTGTAGTCCATTCTAACCATGAAAAGGTCATCAATTGCAGTTGAAAATGTAACGAATTCCTGTCACACTCCGGGGCAACTCGTTCCATTCGCAAACGCTACGCGGTAAAAGGAATATTTTAAAACTTCTTTCCTGCAGAGAAACTTAGGAATAAGTTTCTCGTGCTTCTGTCTTTTGTCACAGCTCCGGTTGTACTGAAGATAGACATCAATCTTTAAACAAGTTTTGCTATGTATTATGCCATGTAAAAAGTTTCAGCGCTTTACTTTACTTCGGCATGGCAACTCAGACAGTTCCGACGCAGCATACAACACTAAAACATGTGATTCTTTTCCATACCAATTATATATGAACCTAAGAGTTGTTTTAACCTTGTCCAACTGGCTGTTAATGTGAATGTGTCAGAATATTTTAGTGCAGGACGGATTGGAGGCTTATACGACGTTAGCTTCTTTTCAAAGGCGCAGTTTATATATATATATATATATATATATATATATATATATATATATATATATATATATATATTATATATATTATATATAAAATAAAGAGCCACTTCAAAAACTTAACTCCTTTACTTAGGCGTTTCGACCCTATATATATATATATATATATATATATATATATATATATATATATATATATATATATATATATATATGGTATGAGCTGCAGGGCTTGGCTGCCGAGAGATTGTGATGGAACAAAGAGCCACTTAAAAAACGTAACTCCTCTACTAAGATGTTTCGACCCGAGATGGGCCGAAACGTCTAAGTAAAGAAGATAAGTTTTTGAAGTGGCTCTTTATTTCATGTTTATATATATTTAGTGTCTCGAATGTATTGCATTTTATTCTGGTTGAGATGAAATTTTGTATAATTAAAATGTCAACCGGACATTATTTTGTGTCATAAGGATGCACACGCTTCGCTGTTTTTATGCAATAGTAAAATGTATCTTGGTACGAATCGGAATGTTGACTACATCCCTGTTTATTTATAGCGTTATAAGGGCAGAAGAATCTCATGTTTAGTAAATATGTAACATTTTTTTTTAAATTTCTTACCGGTTTCAAAGAAGAGATCTGCTGCCACTTAAAATGAAAAGGGTAGAAAGTTGGGCAAGTTGGTGATTCATATTGATTAAAAAGCGCGACAGGACAACGGACAGAGAAGGAGACACAGACACAGCGCTACTCACTACTGAACTTTATTTCCGCTGCAGCTCGGTATATATTACCGGCAACAACACAAAGAAGTTGGGAACATATAAAATACACATCGTAAAACTCTTGAAAAACAACAACATAAAAAGGCTAAAACTCCTGCATCACTCATCGGCACCCACCCGAAACTAGCCATGCTTGGTCAAGAAACTGTAATTCTTTTTCGGATAACGATAAACTAGAGAGAGAAATATATTTACTTCGCTCAATTCCACAGTTCTCAATAACAATTTTGTATAACATTTTAATTTTATCAATTGTTCGCCTTCTAGACAAAGGCTTCAGCCCCAGAGATGAAAAAGCCGAGGAGGCAGAGAAATTACGGTCCCACCTATTCAAAATAAACTTTACAGCCTTGGCCTGGATATATTCAATGAGAGTAATGTTTTTCTTAAAATAAGAATCCCAAACAACAGATCCATACTCCATAGCGCTGTATGTCTGTCTATCTTCCTGGTTCGTTTCTGTGTCTCCTTCTCTGTCTGTTGTCCTGTCGCGCGTTTTAATCACTTAAAATTACCCTTCTATTGTTTTTGTTTTTCTCTTTTGCCTCAAAACGATAATTAGCTGGCCTTGGCTCATCGATCGCTAAATAAAGGTTAGGTAAATATATTAGAGTAAAGAAGGCCCTATAATAAAAATAACTGGCGACTAAAATGACTTTATCAAGAAACACTCAACATTGTTTTTTTTAATTAGGAAGGTTTGTCTACTTTTTTACCTTTCTATAATACGGATAATAAACGAACTTAAACTGAGACGTTAACTAATCTGCGCTTAAGACTTTTTCAGAAAGGGATGTGCTGTAGCCGCTACAGCACTTCGTCACGTCCTTGTAACGACTTCAAGCTACAAACCAGTCGTTATGTTGATGGTACTGCCTAAATTTATTTTTCAACATAAACGAGGACAAGAATGGTAATAATGGTGTGTACACTGCAAAAAACGCCTCGTGTGACACTGAATTACAGATATGCACTAACAAATACCTCACATACAAAATAATGTATCATTGTCCATCTCCCCCTTCTTGCGACTCTCCCTGCTTTTGTTTTAGTGTATTTTTTCTTTCTTATACCCATCTATGTGTTTAATTCAATCCGTAGGTCTACTTCTCACTCTCGCGTTGTCCATCATTCCATCATTCTTTTCTCCCTATCTGTCAGTCTCTTTCTGAGTCTTTCTTTCCCTCTGTATGATGGGATGCTACCAGATGTACCCTTAATAACGAATAGTATCTTGCGCCACTTAGCCTTATTTCTTTTCGTTCCTTTGTTTTATTTTTCCCTCTTCATTGCCCTCTCTTTTCTTTCCTCTATATTTTTCTTCCTCCTTCCCCGCCCCGATCTGTCATCCCTCCAGCTCACCGAACCTATCAGACAAACCAGAACGCAGCAGTCAAGCAATCATCCTCACAATGAGCGTACCGTAAAGATTGCATTGACAAACCACCTTCGCCAGCAATAAAGTCGGCCGCAAACAGTCCCAAATAAAGCAGCTTCTCGGCGGGAAAAAAAAAGAAAAAAGATGGCGTCATTGTGACCTCGATTTTTGTGCTACCGTACAACTGCGGGCTGGTGTAGCCTGTGATGCAGGCGGTAATATGTGGACTGCGCAGACCTTCGTTTGCACGATGAAGAGGGAAAGAAGATTACTCTAAATGTTTTCTGCCAGATACGTCTAATAAAAATCCTTTCTTATTGAGCTGTTCCTAAATTGTTCCAGCTTCTGCGGTGAACAAGTCGTCTGCTTCTTGTTCTGGTGTTGCGGTGATGTCAGAACGACGCCGAGTTGGGATTGACTTTAATTGGAAGGACGGAAGGTAGACCGGAATGATAGATTCCTTGAGGTCTACTGACTATTTCGTTTAAATTAACCAATAAGAGCTCGGAGTTCTGGTGTCTCGCAACCCTTGTGCAAAAAGCAGACAAACTTGCGCAACGCATTGGAAGAGAAATCGATTACGCCTTATGATTGCGACCAGGGCAAACCATAGAGACGAGAGCGGTTGTTCCCCAATAACCGGACGTCAGACGAATGGATCTTGCTGGATAAACGTTTATTGGTCGGAGGAGCACCCAGTTACAGATTGCCGTAATAGCCAATCAATATAATTTAATATCGGCTCGTGTTTTTTTTTCTTGTAGCCGTATACTGTTTTTTTTTGTAGGGGGCTGCCGTGTTTCACTAGGACCCTAATACCATTGTTAAGTGGGCACCGTTCACCGCAGTTAAGTCGTCCTTAACTGCATTTACGCTGAACCCCAGTTACCACATTATACTCTCGCAGAGCTAATTCAGAAAAAAATGAAGAGTGCGCTTGCGCGTGCACAGCTTTGATGGGCACTCAAGATGTGCAAGCGCACGTGGCCCCATAGCTTGGAATGCATAGCCACAGAAGGTTGTCCAAGTGTGTAGTGGGGTAACTGTGGCTTAGCGTAAGTGCAATTAAGCGTGATCTTGTAGCTACTGTATATATCACAACTCGCTACCATTATTTCTTTAACTTCCATAACATATAGATTAAAAAGAAATCTCGACGACCGTGATTGGGTAAAAGAGAAGGAGAAAGGGAGTCGGAATGCGCGTGATTGTGTCTAACTTAATTTAATGCGCTTAGGTGGTATTCATGCTAGTGTGACCAGTGATGGGACCTTATTTTATGGAACAGAACTTTCACGACCTCCATCGAGCCTAGCGAGAAGAATGAAATGGAGATGGGTTGCGCGTGATTTGTCGCCAAGCCTTTCGATACCCGTCGGCGGCAGCCACACAGCCGTAGACCAGGTATGAACCCAATCACAGCTTACTCTATGTAGCAAGCCGGTACAGAGCTCTGTCCGACCTCTCAGTTTTCAAATAAGTTCTTACTGACTGTTGTTATCGCGCGCATTCAGCAGCACGCATTCCACCCAATTACGTTGGGGGGGGGAGGGGGTAGGGAAGGGGACAGGCTTTGTCTTCTATACTTCGTTTCAGCTTCAGCCCAGACGCAACCAACGCTACGCTACCTGTTCTATCATCGCTGAATCAATCATAAAGAGATAAGGCCCAGTGACTTGCGGTTTTGACGCTGCTTGATTTGTTCCGTTAGCTTGTAGCTGCGTCTGGACTTAAGCTGAAACGATGTAGGGGTAGAAGAAGAAGTGGAAGAAGGTTTTTATTTCGCAAAATTCATATGTATACAAATGCTGTGAATGGCATCTGGATCCATAGCCACAAGGCTAGTTTTGGATTCATACAAAAAATGTGCTTTTTTTTTCAGTCCAAGTCAGGAACGATGCGAGAAATACGCTAAAAAAATGCAAGAGTGCTAAAATATGAAATGAAAGCAAAGATGCGAAACAAAACAAATGTATAAAACTTCGGACCTATACGGGGAGTCAAAAACTACATGAATACATATTATGTTCAACAGAACAAACAAAGATTCGAAAATGTATAAAACTTTGGACCTATACAGGGAGTCAAGAAACTAACATGAATACATATTATGTTCAACAGAACGAACAAAGATTCAGCTAGGTGAACTATAATTGTCAGACATTATATAGGTTTTTATTAATTGTTCATTTTGTGCCAGACATTTTATTGAGTGAGGTAGATTATTCCATATTTTTGCCCCGATAAAGGGAAGGCTTCGACGTCCATATGTGTTAGATATTTTAGGCAAGTTAAGGTTACTATTGTTAGCATGCCTTGTATTTCTATTAGGAAAACTCACAATAGAAGAGTGATACGGAGTGTTCGTATATATTACCCTTTTGACCAGTATTGCAAGTTTGTGATCTCTAGCTTGAATAAAGCGCATGATGTTAAGTTCTTTAAAAATTGGTGAAGACGGGGCAGTTCTCGGTGCTGATGCTATTATGTGCATAGCCCTTTTCTGTAATACAATAATAGGTGTGCAGTACGATATATAAGTGTATCCCCATGACTCCACGCAGTAGGTTAAATGCGGGTGGAAAATGCTAAAGTAAATTAGGCGCAGCGTTGCTTTGTTAAAGTGTTTTCGTGCTTGGATCAGCGTAAAACATCCAAAAGATAGCTTCTTGCAGACTGCTTCTATGTGATTTGCCCAATGCATTGATGAGTCCAATGTCACACCTAAGTATTTATATGTGTCAACCTGGCAGAGAGTTTTGTCACTCACCTGCAGGTTACACACGTTAGATAATTGCTTTTGACGTGAAGAAAAAATAATGAATTTAGCCTTCTTAATGTTTAGCACTAATTTATTTACTGGCGGGGGGCTCCAGGTATTGAGGTGTCTCTACGCATAAAAGACAAAAAGCGAAAAGTTGAAAGGCACTGATCACGTGCATGACGGAGGTACGTTACAGCTGTCTTTTATCATCTTTGGCAGGTAGCCAAATAGCTACTCGTTCGTTCGCTAAAACGTCATTCGCTCATGTGATATGAACCCGACTAAGGGTACTAATTTTTCGTTTAAACAAAGCCTACTGATATCATAAATATTCTAAAGCCCCTTATATGAAACTATTAATTACTCCTATATTATCGCGTATAATGTCACTAAAAGTCAGAAGATAACTGTTGGACAGTATTCATCTCCAAAATATTCTGACAGTTTCGAATAAACTTAAATTTAATAGACGACCACTTTCTTCAAAGTAACCGGCCTCAAAATATACACAAGATCCTTCATTCCACCAGGAACTCACTGATTTCATAATGGATGAAGTATAATGCACGGTATATCTTCGTTTCAAAACTATCTTCTTACGGGACCATTTTTTCCTACCTTGGACTTGCCACCATTAGTTCCGGGGCCATTCTTTCCGGGACCATTTGTTCTTACACCCACGAACAACACCTGCGAAGGATGGAATTCAGGGATCCAGGAGCCTGTCGGCCACGCCCATCTAGGCATCTGGAGGCTAATTGAATGGCTACAGCAAAGTCAGGCGCTCTTTGCCATGGCACTTATACAAGCCCAAAGAGGTGAGCCCTCAATGAAGTGGGTCCGAAAACCACTCCGCAGCTGCAGGATCGTCTTAAAAATATTTGCGAGGGGTTCCAGGTACACTTAGATCTACCAAGACAGCTGGAGGTAGTAGGGAACCGCATTCGCTTCTTACAAATCGATTAATAAACTTGTGTCTACTCTGATCGACAAATCATGCACCTGTCAGATTTAATTTATGGTAGCATGTAATGTCGCACGCATGTACCTAATTTGTCCGCACTCGTGTGAAGGCCAACAAAGAATTTTCTCCTGGTGAGCTTTTGTCCGGGCCTGTGAAAAAAGAGGTGAGCTTTTGTCCGGTGAGCTTCTGTCCAGTGAGCCTTTGTCTGGTGAGCTTTTATCAGGGATTCGAAAAAGAACACCCACAGAAAAATGGTGATAAGCGCAGTGACGTCACACTTTCGACGGTGTTTCATTGGATCGTCGACGCGTAGTGTTGGCCGCGCTCCGACATTCGCGATCTCATAGAAAGACTTGCTCGTTCTTCGATGAAGTTATTTCGCCATTGTACTGTAGTTCCGACCTTATAATAATCGGCACGTGATTTTCGAATGGGGTCTATACCGCCCTCGGCATCGGAATAAAGTTTACACCAAAAACACACGCAAACGTTGTATTTCGCCGAGATATGCAAAGAGACAGCCCGATCTGATTCGCGTGGGCATTGTTGTGGTAGGATGTCTGAGGACGCAGACAGAATTGGACATCCCGGTATTACCTTAAAAACAGCAAGAACAAAAAAAAAAGAAAAGAGAAACTAAACTTCAATGGCTGGTTCCGTTTCTCGATACGAGTGTCGTCAAGGCAATTCGGGTCTTTCCGGAAATCGGGAATGGCAATCGGCTCCTCAAGACCACTTTCCTTATCTGCCACTTCCCTTTCTTTGGGGGCGTTGGGAATCGCGTTGAAGCGGAGGCTGGATTTATTGGCGGCGCTGTAAATTTCCTTGCTTCGCGCTGGAGGCAGCTTCTGTTCAGTGGGCGTTTGTTTTGGCAAACCGAGACTACCGAACCCGCGGAGATTTGTCACCTTCAAATCGATTTATCTTTTTTTCTCATATGGTCTCGGGTTTTTGATATATGTCTGTGTTCAGCTTAATCTTAAATCTGCGTTTTTGTTTAGTGCACTTGCTTTTACTTTTGGTATATGTTTTGTGCGTTTCGCCCGGTTTTCCACGCAGCCAAATAGGAAAACAAAATTGTTCCTCCTTGACTGCATTTTTCACACAAAGAGTGCACATTTTGTACATCAAGACGGCACAGAGTGGCAAAAGTTCGAACTTCGTTTAGCGTTTAGAAGAGGAGGGCTCTAGGACAATTTGTCGAAAGCCCATTCATTCGTTGACAGACAACTGGTTGACGGGCAATTCGTCGAATGGGGCATTTCGCACTAGGCGAATTCGTCGAACGGGAAACGTGCAAATGAAAATATGATTATCGTCATTGAGAAAAAAAGCAACGATTTACAATTATAAACTGCTTCCTCGGGAGTGGCGTTGGAGCAGCCGTGTAGCGGAAGAGTGTGCGATCGTGCCGTGGCGAGGCGGGCTTGGCCGGGCATTGGGCCTGCTAGAATGAAAGAGCTTTCAACTAAATATCATGATCACGTGGTGTACAGGAAGCATGATGGATGGATGGATGGATGTTAATGGCTAAACCCTTTGCAACGCGCAGTAGCTTGCGCCATCTAGCCTAAGACTAAAAAGACAACCATATGATTTCTCCCGCGCTTCCCGTATTTTCGTAAATTCATGGGTAAATGATGCCGCCAAGGAATTATGTTGGTCAAAAAGAATATTGCCAGTGAGTTTTGTCTAGTTCCGTACATAGTTTGTCTTTAGGAAGTTGTAGAAAAAATAATTGCGAAAACAGGTATTATTATCTTCTTGCGATAGCCGTTCCTTCGAGGTTGTTATCCAACGTAGGCTTGCAGACATTTCTTCGCTGACAAATCCAGTACGCCGTGGTGGCTGTACCAACAGCAAGGTGGTGTTGGCTGTAGGGGTATCACAAATGCACATATGACCATCCAGGATCAGAAGATTAGCCCTTTGCTCGGTCTTTCCAAATTCTATTATGACAGAGTCGAGTGAACATCTTCACACAGAGTCCGACTTTTATAATTTTGAACGACCCGAATTTGTACGATCGACTACCGAACCCTTGTAAATTATGAGAACTAAATTTGTAATCCTTTATTTGCTGCAAACAGGGTCCCATTGTTGACACCCAGCGTCCCCGGGTAACTCTAGACACGTTGTGCAACTCTTTTCGACCGTTCGACCTAGTTCGACGAACGGGCATTTTCGCCCAATTCTCCGTTCTGCGAATTGGCCTAGGGCGTATTGCCCTGTTCGACGAATTGTCCATCTTCGAGTTGTCCGTACACTAATGGGCTTTCGACGAATTGGCCTCCTCCATATCTCAGGCAAGTCGGGGAGTACGTAGGGATGGTAGCATAACTTCTAATCTGGACGCCCAACGTAGTTCGAGATTTCGCCGCCGCGTGAGGAAGCACTGAGCATGCGCATCACTCTTCTTGAGAAAGTTCTATTTATTTGTTGCGTCCAGCGGCTTCGGCGGCGGATGCAGGCTGGCCAAGGTGATTTCTCTTCGCTCACTTTGGTGTTCTTCGACGTCTTCTACCACGGCGCCATCGCCTCCAGGCCTACTTAGGAGCATTTAATTTTCTGTCGTGCTCCGCTACAAAACAAACATCCAACTATGATATAGGCAGCTCCAGGTTGGCCTAAAATACTTCTCTCGGCACCACATCATTAAGTCTAGTCTTAAGAAAATTTGTGTTTGCACATATCTCATATACGATAAGATTGCTTCTACGTTCTACCTACGGACAGCATAAAGTCCCAGGTATATCCTATCGACGTTCACGGGACCATATGTGACCCTACATTGTTATGTGTTGAAACACTTCGATTTTGTACGGAATATAATCCAAGTATTTAGCACATTTAACTCAACGTCTCCGTTAAGTTTGTTTGCTTGTTTTTGTGGTAAAATATCGTGGAGTATGTACAATATTTGTGTACTTTTTGTATAGAAATAACGTAGAATATACAAGCGTGTTGGCTAACATTTAATACCTTAAAAACAAAACAAAAAACGAAACTTATGAACAAAAATGTTCTTGTGTGTGTGTGTCATTGCCAATTTTTTTATTCTTAAGCATCAAGTTTTCAAGACGTTGGTACTTTCACAGTGCGCTTATGGTGCCTGTCCTTTCCCTCGACTGTCTCGCATACATTAATAATAATAATCTTTATTTTTATTCCATTTAAGGAAATGGTGGAGCAAAAGGGAAAAAGCTTCAACAAGAAGCTTGACTGGCCCTCAGCCCCATCGGCAGCTATTGAACAAACAGTTTTCGTGCAATGAAAACAATATCATATGCAGAAAATTATACATTATCAAATGGGATAACAGAAACAAGACACAGAACGCTTAAATATGTAAAAATATGTTACGCAACTCTTTAGGAGATTTCGTTTCTAGATTTATATTTTCTTCTTCAAAGTTGTTTAGAAGATTTGGAATAAAATACCGAAGCATTTGCAGCCCATAATTTGACCTGCATGTGGGAACCTTCCAATATTCATTATAGCGGGTCAAGTAAACCGTATTATTTTTTTCTAATGTAACTATCTCGTTTAAAAGAACACTTTCTTTTTTGATTTCATTCTTAATGGTGACTAGAAGTCTATAATCAGATGGCTTATGAATTTTTAATATTTGCTAGATTACTAAACATGGTCTCAGTGTGAGAGTCATAAGGTGCGTTGAAGATGGCTCTCAACATTTTTTTTTAGGCAGATAAATTTTGTTTAGGTTGGATGCCGTTGTTGTGCCCTAGACAAGGTTACAATAACTCAGGAGTGAGTAAAACAGAGCATGGTAAATAATTATTTTGACGCGAACTGGTAGAATTTGGCTGTGGCAATACGTTAAACCAACAACACGTGACAATTTGGAAACCAAATAATTCACATGGCTATCCCTTGACATATTTTCAGAAAAAAAGACACCTATAAATAAAATAGTGTTTTAAAATTATCGACGATTCTCTATCGGACTTGAGCTAAATACTATAGGCCTTGGCATAAAAATTTGTTTATTTTTCGGACGAAAGAAAATAGCCTTTGTCTTTTCAGTGTTAATACTTAGTCCATTTTCCTTTGGCCACGCCGCCAACCTTGACAAAGTAAAATTAACAGCATCCACAATTTCATCGCTATTTAAAGAGGAAATAAATATACTTAGTGTCGTCTGCATAAATTACAAATTTGGCAACAGGGTATTTATTCACAATATCGTTTATATATACAGGTTAAAAACAAGGGGCCCTAAAATACTTCCTTGTGGAACCCCTGAAATAATACGCCTTCTGTCGGAGGAATGACCACTAATGTTAATATATTGGAAGCGGTGACTCAAGTATGAATTTAGGAGTGATAACGGCAACCCTCGAATACCATAGTAATTAAGTTTACAAAGCAGAATGTTATGATCTACGAAGTCAAAGGCTTTAGTGAAATCTACCAACACGCCAGCTACCGTTCTTTTTTCTTCAAATTTTTGTAATATACTGTAAACGACTTAATTTTCAAGGGCTCAAATTTTCGCGAATCGGGCCAAAGCTGAAAATTTGAAATTATTCGTGGGTTCTAATTTTCGCGAATCGAGTGTAGCTTCCATAGCGTTCACATATTGCCCGAATTGTTCGCGGGATGTATTTTTCGCGAATTGTAGGCGATTCGCGAAATTTGCAAAAATTAAGTTTTCGCGAAAATTTAGTCGTTTACAGTATATTCTTTCTGGGACAAGAGGGCTAATTCCGTGGAACGATTTTTTCTGAAGATGCGAAGATGACGCGATAACCCGTGTTTCCTACTGTTTTGTTGTTGTTTTAGTTGTTGTCTCTCGCTAGTGTTCCTACTCGTCTTGATCACTTTGGTGTCGCAATAAATCTATTTTCCCTATTATATCCCTTCTTTCTTTCCTACCTCGGCGATGCAGGTAGCTATCTGCTGCTAACAAGTGGAACATAAAGAACAGAACCTCAATCCTGTAGCACAAAGATTGACGTCGGCGCCCTATTCAAAGTGAGCCTCCACCGCTGGGATTAAGCCTCAGCCTCAGGCCTGAAACTAGGCTACAAACAAATGCCAATCCTGAAGTAATTCCAGACGCTCCGACCGCCGGCGCTGATTTGATTGAAAGAACGGTGGCTCAGTGCCTATTTATTATGGTCTGCTTACTGAATCAAGGATATTCCTCCAACGTGAGTTTTATTGTAGGCAGTCCGAGAAAGAGTGGGACAAAGAGAGTCGGTGAAAAAGAAAGGAGGCATGCCAAAACACAGAAGGGACTCTGACATAGAGTGTTTACCGAAATAAATCCTCCTTCGGGTAATAACCTACATAATATGCAGTTCGTAAAGGTAATAAAAGATGGCGGCGGGAAAGTGAAGGCCAGCTGCGTAAAATCGCAAAAGGGGCAAACTTTTTTTGAATAAAAAGCAGTAAAAACAATATAAAATGTACAAATAGAAAACCGGATAAAAGCACGACAGCTAAACCTAGACTAAATCAGAAAAAAGGAGACATAAAACAACGCAAGAAATATATTTTATGTTAAACAATAGGCATATTGTGCGTTGGAAGAGGAGGTACGTAGAAGCTATGTTCTCTCGGCTCATATTTCTTACTCTACCGTTGACTTACATACAGAAAGCGCAATTCTACTCCACACTGTCGCATCTTAAAAAAGGTCAAGGCACCAAGAATAAAAAAAGTAGTAACTTTATATGCGACTTTTTTTTCATCCAGTTTGTGGGAGCTGAGGATGAAAGACGAGGCAGAGGGCACGGGACAGGTGGTCGGCGGAGAAGACACGAGCTGGCGCGAGACAGTCCGTGCTGAGCGAGGCTGGAGCTGAAAAGGAACATCGGGGCCGGGCTGCCTGGCCTGGCCCATGGCGAACCCCGGAGCGGTCCACAAGCGAGGTCTGGAGCAAGGCCGGTGGAAACGGCGAGCCCTGACCATATGACCTGGGCTGCGACGATGCCGGGGTGGTTCCGCTGCGAGACTCGGGCATTGATAGCCCGGGACAGCCAGCCTACGCAGCGCTGGCGTGGGAAGGGCGATCCGTAGGCCTGGACACGGAACTCCGACTGTGAGCTCTGATCGACGGGCGACAACAAGGGTCGGCGTGCATGAACTGCCGGCTCTCGACGACGGGCAACCGGGAGGTACAGTAAACCCCTTCAATGTCTTCTCTGTGTTATGTCACTCCCTGGGTGACGAGCGTAGCTGCATACCGATCGGGCGGCGATTATTGGTAGAGGGATCGCCATAAAGAACCCCACAAGTTTCACACATTTTAGTTCCCTGGTAATCTCAGAAGCGTACTTAAACCTGACAGAAGCACATCCCTGACATTGCTAAAGTAACCGGCCAGTGGCCAGTGGCCGGTTAGCCCGATGAACGCACTCGTTATGCCCCCTCCCACGTTTACTTCTTTTTTCTACTTAGCATATTTGGGTGTACCGAACGTGACACTCTTAAAACTGCAATGCAGTTGTCGTTTGTTTTATATTTTTTATTAAAAAGCTGTCATTAGAAAAACCATTGTAGCAAAAAAAGTTTTCTGTCTTGGAATCAACCTAAGCCATCAAATTTAATGCTTATCAACACACTTTTAAATAAATCTAAAAGAAAAAACAAAAGCATAGCCTTGTTTTCATTATTCCCTCAAACCCAGAGAAACCATAACGTGGGCGCGTGCTTATTTTTTTATTTTGAAATCTGGGAAGAGAACGCCGTCTTCAAAAATTTGAAATAAAGTTTCAGATAATTCGCAGCAATGATTTTAGGCAGCGACATCCTAGCGGCATCCCACACTGCCGGGTAATAGTTACAAAAAAATGAAAGCCGTTTACAACTCCCTGTAACGCCGAATTAGAGCACAGCTCTTGAGGAGGAGGGGAAGGCACGGCGGCAAGAGGGTTCGGCAAGAGGGGTCAGAAAAAAATGGCTCGTTGACGGGATCTTGTACTGCACTTTAGTCCAATTAATTTTTATCAGTAACTTTCTCTCTTTTTTGTACTTTCATTTTGCAGTAATATTACATTTCTTTGCGTTGTGAATCTGTCAAAAAAGCGAGAATAGCTGGAATGCATTTTAAATTCAAATTACGCACATGATTCAATTAAAATAATCGAATGGACCTTTTCCGAGAAGCGTTCTGCGCACGCGCAAGCGCCCGATGCCAAGCGGCGGAAGTGTGCACGAAAAATCGAGGAAATTCGGAAGGAGGCTGTGGATCAGCGAGTAGAAAACGTAATTGCAGCATACATATAATTGTGATTACGCAAAAAAAGAAAGCGGACGGAAAGAATAACACGACGTTTAAGTGGACGCCACGGATGCCCCACTTGGACGGCGCGTTGGGCACGCCCCGCTGCTCAGAGAACGAAGAAACTGGTAGCGTAGCTCCCATTATCGATTGGTAGCGCAGGTAGGTCCCTTCCTCGATTTTTAGTTCGTGCAGCCACCGCCTGGTGCCGTCGGTATGTGAAAAAGGTCCATTGGCTTTCTATGGTTAGCGATAAGTAGGGACAACACGTCTGTCCACGGGTGGACGGTACTGAACAAAGTAATGTCATGATGTCATTTGTGTGCGTGTTCTTAAATCGGAAATATTAAGCAAAAAATTATGGCTCTTATCCAAAGCAATGAGATGTTCGCACTTTTTGTAAACATCCTCTTTTGAGGTAGGAACGTTAAGGTAACGCGTAGGTGCATTACTGAGTCTTTACAAGCTATGCGTAAACTATGCAAGTAACAGCTCGAAATTGTCATTATCAGGGTGTCAGTAACTTATACATTTCCTACTCAGACCATCTGACATTCAACAATCTGAAAAGAGTATATAAGTTGTGTACTAGTTTGCCTGAAGCGATAAACAAACCAAAAATATTATTCTACTGCTACGAACTGTGCGTGTCAGATTTAAGATCCTGAATAGAATTACTTATCGCTTGCTTTTTTATCTTCGGTTATTTAGCAAAGTGGCTATTCGTATAATATTATTCAAGTGGCAAGAGAAACTTATTTCTGTATTTGGAGTAATTTCACGTTCAAAACAAATGTTTCTGTAGGCTGAACAGTTACATGAATTTTAGATATTAAGACAAATGACCGATTTCCGGTAAACGACAACACCGTATGTTCTACCTGTCTTTTTTATTTATAGACACGTTTGTTTTACTTTCTGCTTTTATTAAAATTGGCTTGTGCAAGAGCATACGCAGAAATATTTGCGTGCGCTTCCCGACCTCTATTTTCGGAATATCGATCTCATCGAGTACACCTTTGTTTGTTCATTTCCTTAGGCTCCAGCGTCTCCGGGACACGTACACTAACGCACAGATTAATTGAGTTCTGACAGGTTCCCCAAGCTAGGTCCCGATTAACATTCCGGAGATAATTACCGTAATGGTATTTAAATGAAGTTTCCCTTGAACCTGGATGCGGTCAAAACTACACCCACGCTGCGTGAACACGCAGTGTTTAAACGGTTTTGTAGGTCGCCGTTTTCGTCTTCTTTTTTTTGTCACAAGGTTTTGGGGAAAGTGACGTTAGTGAAGACGGATTATAAAGCATTTGAAATAGAGTTGAAGAGTATTAGCTACCCTTAATAAAGAAAAATGAAGGAAATGAAGGACAAAAAAGAATTTAGGCTCCTTAATGTGTTTTCCAAATAAACAACGCCGGCAGGCAAGGTCATTTTATTTTCTGCTGCGACAATACCACCCATTAAGAAGAGGCCCGCTCATGACGTCATTGCCCGTGTGTCTCCTACTTGTACCAAATATGCTAAAACTGGATAGAGATACATAGTGGAACCTGAGACTGAGGTATGCAAGGAAAACTTCGAGGACGAGAAAAGAGGACTAGACACCGTCTCAAACGCAGCTAAAGATTTTTATTCCGTGCCCTCCTTATATATACATCCTCGATGTCGCCAAACTTCCCATAAACCGCAAAGACCTCAATAGGGTTCACTTTGACACAATAGTACAGACAATTGAAACCTCACAGCAACCAGGGATCACTTCGGTCACTGTACTTCTGTACTATTGTGTCAAAGTGAACCCTATTGAGGTCTTTGCGGTTTATGGGAAGTCTGGCGACATCGAGGATCGTATATAAGGAGGGCACGGAATAAAAATCTTTAGCTGCGTCTGAGACGGTGTCTAGTCCCTCTTTCTCGTCCTCGAAGTTTTCCTCGCTATACCTCAGTCTCGGGTTCCACTATGTATGATCTACACCAGCTCGCCTGCACTTTGACCATCTTTTCGTGGATGAGAGACTCCGGGAAACGGCAGACGTGTCCTTCTTAGCGTCGTCTCGGGCTAGCGTCCCGCTCATTGCGAGACGCTGCTTAATGCGTTGGCGACCATCATAATCATCATCATCATTTATTATTCCTTGAAGGCCCAGGGGGCATTATACAAGGAAGTGAACGCTTAAAAAAATCAAACAAATAACAACTATTTATCAACAAAAACACGCTGCAATCTGAGTTATAGGTTAGAAAAAATAAGCTAATGGCTGCAGAAAATTTCTTAGTGTCAGATAAGGAAACAATTACGTCAGGCAGTGAGTTCCAGTCGTCAATGGCCAATGGTAAAGTGGACATTTGGTGAGTGACGGTTGACGATGAAATCGGACGGAGTTTACAAGAATGGTCGAGACTAGGGAAAATGCGGTAAGGAGGCGATAGCAAACTTTGTCTGAGATGACTGTTGTAATAAAAGATCCGATGAAGAAGAGAAAGACGAGACACCCTGCGGCGGTGAGAAAGAGTGTCAAGGTTAGCTGATTGGCGAAATCCTGATATGCTTGCGTAAGGGTAATAGTCGGAATAAATAAAACGGAGGGCTCTGCTTTGAACGGATTCCAGGTTGTTAGTTAGGTATGCCTGCCACGGTGACCATATGGAAGAAGCGAATTCTAGTTTAGTTCTGACCAAGGTAGTATAAGCTAGTTGTTTTACTGGGGATATAGCTTGTCTGAGGTTACGGCGAACAAATCTGAGGGTGCGGTTAGCATCGGCGATGACAGATGTTATATGAGTGGTCCATGACAAGTCAGATGTCAGATGAATTCCTAGATATTTATACGATGAACAAGCAGTTACTGGGATGCTAGAAAGGTGGTAAGAGGAGGATAGAACATGTGAACTGCGGGAAAAATATAGCGATTTACATTTATTATAGTTTAAAGCCATTTGCCATTTATGACACCACTGAATTATAAGTTGGAGATCGTTCTGCAAGATTAGTTGATCGTGGCGTGAATGAATCGGTCTATAGATGACACAGTCATCGGCGAACAAACGTACTTCAGAAGTGATGCCATGGTGGAGATCATTAATGTAGATTAAAAAAAGAAGGGGGCCAAGAACGGTTCCCTGAGGGACGCCAGACGTTACTGTGCTTGTGGTAGATTTTACATTGTTAATAGAAGTTGTACAGAGTGCGATTAGTGAGGAATTCAGAAATCAATTGACTACAGAGGGGTGAAGATTAATATCTCTTAGTTTCATTAAAAGACGTTGATGAGGGACCTTGTCGAATGCTTTGGAGAAGTCAATGAAGATGGCGTCAGTTTCAACATTGGAATCGAAATTTGAGTAAACGTCAGTTAGAAATGCTGTTAGCTGAGTTTCGCATGAGTATGACTTGCGAAATCCGTGCTGGTGCTTGAAAAGGAGGTTATGAGAGTCTAGAAAGTTTATTATGTTAGAATAGAGAATATGCTCCAAGAGTTTGCATGAAACGCTGGTGAGCGAGATGGGACGATAGTTGCTGATTAGTTGGCGATCGCCTGTCTTATGAACGGGTACGACGTTAGCAATTTTCCAATCGGATGGAACTTCAAAGAGTTTAAGAGATTGAGAGAATATGTCGCAGAGGAAAGTGGAAGAAATGTGTTTAGTGTTTATTAATACCTTAGAGTTAATTTGGTCATCTCCGGAGCTGGAGGACACCTTCAGTTGATCTATAGCCTTAAGTACTCCAGTGCGGTCAATTAAGATAGGATTCATGAGAGGGTGAATGGATTGGGACTAGTCGGGAATATTTAGCAAGTCCTTGTTAGTAAAGATGGAGCAGAAGAAATTGTTAATAGCAAGAGCGCCGTGTTTATCTGAAAGCGGAAGTCCGTCGTCATCTACAAATTGCAAAGGAAGTGATAGTGCCGGATTGATTATTTTACAAAACTTCTTTGGTTTGGTGGTTAGTATGTTGGGGAGGTCGATACTATAGAATTTGGTTTTGGCATGATTAATGGTGGATTTATAAGCACTAGCGCATTCGTGGTAGGCGTTCCAAGAAGCCATAGTGTTGACAGCCTTAGTCCGCTATAGAGTCTTTTTTTCCTATTGGATTGACTATGAATTGTTTTTATTGTACCAAGGGTTAGTGTTATCAGATATAATACGGGTCATTGGAATAAAACGTTCAATTAGGTAGATCATTTTATCTTTGAAGAGAGTCCAGTTTTCATTAACCGTTCTTTCCCAGAAGTTAACTGTGAAAGTATGATAAAAATCTTCGAGGTTCGAGTTGATAGATGCATAATCAGCTCTTGCGTAATTGCGAATGAATTTGCAGTAATGTGATCTACGAGGAGCAGAGAGAGAGAGAGTTAAATCGATGACGAGATGGTCACTAATGCCGGGTAAGTACGTGATGTTACTGAAGAGTGAGGGGTCTTGGCTTAAGCATAAGTCGAGTATATTGCTGCAGTGATTAGTAATCCTAGTAGGCTGAGTGATAACATTTGAAAAGTTGAAATCTAAACAAAAGTCTATAAATTCTTGAGAAAATGCGCAACTAGAAGAGAGGGCAGACCAGTCAATGTTCGGGTAATTGAAATCGCCAAAGAGAGTAACAAGGGTGTTCGGGTATTTAGTTGTGATTTCAGAAAGACACTTATATAGATTGGTAACAAATTCTTTATCACTATCTGGCGGTCTATAGCACACAGCCACTATTACGGGGGCGTCGTAGCGACGTACACTCAAACAACTTCCAAGTCGGTAAGGATCGGTATAACCCGAGACGGAATTTGATCTTTTATAGCTAAAAGCACACCTCCCCCTCCCCTCCTAGCAGATCTATCACACCTATACACACGAAAGTTTGGATACAAAGGCAAAAGTTCAGTATCAGATATATCAGGGCTTAGCCACATCTCGGTAAGAACAAGGAAATCTGCGTTGCATGCTGCAGCCAAAGAAATCACATCGTCTCTTTTTGGTATCAAGCTTCTAATGTTAGTAAATAAAATTGAATGATAAGAAGGTTTGTTACCGACATCATGGCGTTTTGCAGGCTGATTGGGTGACGAAAAACGAAATGAACGCTGGCATTGCTATGCACTTTTTCTTTCATGGCACCAAGAGCGGAGTCAAATACGTAACACTTATTATCTATAAACAGCTTATCGTGACGCAGCTTGTAAGTCGTGCCCTTAGGCTTGGCAAAATCAAGAAGTTGACGGCGTGCAAGTCGGACAGAAATCGGAAAATCTTCCCTGATAGCTACGCGTGTCCCTTTGAGCTTAAATGCCGACGAAAGAATACCCTCTTTATCCTTAAATGATAAAAACTTCACAATTATAGGGCGAGATTTCCGTGGCTGAACGCTTCCAGGCGATGCGCTCCGTACTCAAGTAAGCTAGACAATGCTGTGGGGCAAATTCACAAAGCAAATTACCACCAATTTTAGCGACGACCGACTTTTGCACTCAACTGAACCGAAAAAAAAATCGATACCTTATTTAGTGGGATCATTTTTGCACCCACTAAATTCAGCGGATCGACACGATCCAACACTAGACAGACACGGGAATCTGCGGGTAAAACCTGGACCAACGACGGCTGTCACCATAAAAAAAAACAAAAAAAAACGGATAGATGGAAGCACTAAGTTCTATAACCACTCTAAAATTCTTGTTTGTTTTTACTGTTTTTGTTTTTGAATTTGTTTTGTCATATACATCAACGTATTGTAGGAGCTGTTGGCAATCGTGCAAGCGCAAGAAGACGACGTTTTGAAGAGCGATGCGCCTCGCGTGCTTCGTTTGTCAGGCACGGTCATAATTCTGACGGGACGTCAGAAACGGGATTTGCTGTCCACTGTTCATTTTGACACGAGGTAAAAAAATACAAACAGATATGTTAGTTTGTGGGCAAGCGCCTTTCTGGCGCCTATTAACCAGGAAGAAATGTCGAGTCACCGGATTGCGGAATCATACGCTGCGTTTAAGATTCTGCAGGAAGCAGTAGCTACGCATGATCGTCCCGAGTTCCACGTGATACACAATTAGGTGGTTGTCATTATTTTAGAGCGCAGCTCTTAGGCGCCCGTTTCCGGCTTGAGCGGCGTCGGCGTCGCCGTCGCCGTCGGCGTAACCGTAAGGTCACGTGACCCCCCACAGGTCACGTGACCCTCCATCGAGATGTGCATAGTGACCCCCGTGAGGAGAGGAGGAGAAAGGAGGGGTATACCCTCCCTCAGCACCCTACCCTCCTCACCTCAAGAGCTGCGCTCCAATTCGGCGTTACAGGGAGTTGTAAACGGCTTTCATTTTTTTACGTGTTCCATCATCGTTGAACATAGCATACGCAAAAAAGTTCCAGTGACATGCTCTTTTTACGCTCCTCGATTAGTACCCATCAGCGCGTCGCGTCGACTGAGTCTGGACTTAATTTGAAACAAGGAATAGCACGGCAGCGCGCAGGAGGCAGATATTGCAATGGTTGAATGTCGCAGTCCCTTTACTTAAAATTATTCTTTTATCACATAGACCCAGAAAAGTGACGGAGGTGGCACGAATGCGTGGATGAATGGGTGGGTAAAGCAAAGGGCTCTTTGAATTGGGCCCGGCGGGGGAGGGGAAGGGGAGCTGTGTTTTCTAGCTAGTTTGGCCATGCAGAATGGAAGCGCGGTTGGCATGCGTTAAAAGCACCCGGTGGCGAAAAAAAATCAAGATTGTGTCGTTCTTGGCGCGACAAGATTAGACACAGGCGCCTCAAGATTGGGTCCAACGCAACTGATCGCGGAACTTGTGACGGTTACTCTGATGCTCAACCAGAAGTTAAGTGTCCAATTCAATTAGAGTTTCATGATGCCACGTATAATCGTTTAACAAGTAAGAGACTGCCATACAGATGACACTGAATATTTTACTTGCGTAAGTATGCTCAAGACTTGCAGATATAATGTTTCTCTCCGCCGTCATTGACATTTTTTTAAGCCTTCATCATCATGCCGGTATTTGCAGTCCCGAAATCTAACTTCGTTCTATGAAACTTACGCGGAGCGCAAGTTTGTCTGCTTTTTAGGGTTGTGGTTACGTCAGAATGCGGAGCTCTGATTGGCTCTGTTTGAACGATAGTGGGTAGACCTCAAAGCAAGCAGCCTTGCGGTCTACCGACAATCCTTCCATTGGAGCCAATCAATGCGCGATGTCCTGACGTCTCCACAACCCCTACAAAAGGGAAAGCGCCTTTAGAGCGCTCGACACTAGAGCGCCGACGTTGGAGCGCGCCACACGAGGGCGCTGCGACAGTAGCGCGCTTGACATTAGAGCACATGTCACGAGAGCGCATGACCATTTGAGCGTGCGACACGAGAGCGCACGACCAGTTGAGCGCGCGACACGAGAGCCCACCGCAGTTGAGCGAACACCGTAAAATGTGTGAGGTACCCGCGGCTCTACAGACAGAACAAAATTGTGCGACTCCTCTGATTAAAGCATCGGTGGTTCTTGATTGATTGAATATGCCTTCAATAAAAAAATAAAACTAAAACGGGTACGACACTTTTTAAGAAATCAAGCCATTCTTCTGGGGTTCAACAAGAACATACACGAACAAAAATGTGGCATCAACAAAAAGCAAAGTGCGGACAAGAGCGTTCTTAGTATGAACCTAAACAAAACTTCCGCCCGAGTTTCGAATGTTAAAGTTATATTGATTGCTAGATTTCGAAGGTGAGCTTCTCTTCGCATCCGTCAGTTTTCCGATGAACTTCTTTCCGCTGCCCATTTTAAATAGGGTGGCAGAGACAAAAGTTGAATTAAACGCCATACCGTGTTCCTTACCCCACACATGTTTCAAAGGAGAAGCTCTCCTTGCAGAATCCAGACTTATTCAAATGCAAGATTTTTCTGGAGCAAAATGTTCGTGGAAGATTCGAGACTACTGTGCCTGCCGCACCGGATGCTGTTGGTCTCGTGCCAGCGCTCTATCCCTCTACTACGCTGACATCAACGCATATTTCATTTTCACTGTCGGCACAGATTCCCAGATTAAGCGTTTAGTACAATTGTCAATTGTGACGATATGAATGGTTGGCGTATGACACTTGGCACGAGTGCTCCTTTCCCAAAATTGATCTTGAACACCCCAGAACACGGGGAAGCATGCTACATGTTGCTTCTTTCCTTTTGAAAGTTTTAAAATAATTCGAAATAAAAATTAGTGAGGTCGGTTGTGAATATTATCAATTAAAATCAAAGAACAAATTAAGCTAGGTCAGCTACAATGTTTTTTTTTTCTGCGGAGATGGACGCTACAAATATTAATTTTCTTTTATTTTTTTTTTCTGGTGTCCGCGTTTTGTTACACTTCTTGGTTTGTCACACGCAAACATTTTGTCGACTCATTCGCAATGTCCTTCCTGAATGCCGCGGCGTCAATCCCCGCCAATTTCACATAAAACACGCGACGTCCGCACAAGTGGTCGGTCAAGTCGGGCCACTTCACGCTGGACTGGTTGTGCGCTCTTGTTACGGGCACTCTATTGACAGTGCCCTAATGGGGAATTGTAGTAGACCGTTTCCGCAGCTCGCTAAGCACCCGGATAGCGCTCCGTAATCCCCCACAAGACCTTGAACTGTGCAGATAAGGCTGGCGGCGGGCATGCGCAGGTGCGGCGTTTTCTTCCGGGATACCGTAGCGGAGGAGAAAAACGGTCTGCTACAACTCCCTATTATCGCTGCTCACGCGCGCTAACGTCGCGCGCTCGAACGTCGCGGCGCTCTAGTGTCGCGCACGCTAACGTCATGGCGCTTTACTGTCGGCGCTCTAATGTCGGCACTCTAATGTCGGCGCTTTTATGTCGTGCTCTCTAGTGTTCTTCAGCCGTACAAAAAAGCAGAACTTGCTCTCCATGAAGGATTAAATAGGTTTTTTTTTCAGCTAGGATTTTCGCTGGTTCACAACTACGGTGCCCTAGTCAGTGTTATAAAATAAAGCATTACCAAAAAAAACAAATCTAATTTTCTTAATGCCGCATTTAAAACGAAATTTAAATACATGAGCATTTTCGTACTGCACCTTTTCCACAAGGGCGAAACCATCTTGAATGTCGTCAGTTCTGGTATGCGGTAAAACATCGTTTTCATCTCTCCACGCAGCTGGAAGGTGTTTACGAAACATAAGTGACTGTCACACATTCTTATTTTGACTCACGTATATTTTCTCACATATTCCTTGTTGAAATGTATTATTTCTTCGTCCCGCACACCAGATACGGAACCCACGTGCCTGGGAACGACAGGAAACAGAGAACGTCTATCCCATTTGCAAGGCGGATGATGTTCTGAGTTTCCTCCACCAAAAGCTGGGAGTGTAGAAAGAAGAAAACGGAAGGAACCGCTTGGAATCATCCAACACGAATGTGCTGCACGCAACATGCAAACAGTTGACGAAGCACTCGCATTCAATCTGCTCCCACGCTAGATTCTGGTATGTGACAGAATATCAGGACTACTGCTGTTTGGGATACTCCCTGCTGGAGAAGAGGAGGACGCGATTTAAAGTGTCTAGGAAGGAGGAAAAGAAACAAAACGGCAGAAAGCGAGCCCAGGGAAAAGAGAAAGGCGCTGAGACCTTGAGTAGATGCTGCCACTAATTTTAACTATACACGCCCAAGGACGGGACGAGCACCCTCCGCAAAGCTATTAATAATATTATTAATCATATTATTAATAATGTTTCATTCACTTTACAAATACATATAAATAATGCTGGCCTACAAAAGCAGTATACTGATTGTGCGTAGGACCAGTCAATCCAGCGAAATACATATCAATGCAGCAAGATAAAAATATAGAACGAGTATAATGTGGCCAACACTAATACAAAACAGAGCCCGAATTCGGCACAAAACAAAATGAACACAACTAACAAAAATCACTTTGAGGCGCGTATATCATGAATCACAGTAAAGAAGTGTTTATGGAGGTAGTGAAAGGCACCAATTTGTTTTTGTACTTTTATCGAACTTATTTTTGTTTTTTTACATGCCTAACGACTTGGTCCCTGACCGCGTAGCTGTCTTTCGCAGTAACAATTATCTGATTGTTTCCCTGGAAGTGACATCAAATCATTTTTTTCTATTTGCATCATTTTGTAATGTACTACTGTGTTCAATTCATGGCTTCGCTTCTTTACCTTTTTAGCGCCGTTTTTTTTTCTTTTTTACTTTAGCACGCTCAGGGTTTCATTAGTATTTCTTCGCACTGCTTTAACACTAGGGTTTTGTTGTCTTTTTCTTTACGTCGCGCTGCTTAACACTGCAGTGGTTTCTTCTAAGTGACTCAGTACAAATCGCTTGGATGGTTTGAAAGACATTTCAACGTTTCGTACGACCCATATGTCGTAGGTAGGGGACGCGGTGATGGCGGCGACTTGATTTGTTTTTCACTGAAAACTTTCAGAGACAGAGTAATAGCATTTTCTATACAATCAACAGCTTATTAAACAAAAAATATAAGATAAACAAATATTTTGCTCTATGTTTGTGACAATAAGAGGTGGAATACATAAAGGTTTGGACGTTTTATCTCTCAGCTATAGTGCACCATGCAGTAGACAGATCCCATCGGCGTGTTGAATGAACATGCCACCATCTTTCCGATTCGTTCGAGCAGCAGCAGACTTCGTCGTACGCGTGAACACTTCATATCTAATTAATATTTCATATATTACGTACCTACAACTTCGACCGAACAACAAAACGAAATTAAAACAAAGAAATAAAAAAGTCAAGGTTAAACATGAGTACTGTACAGCCATTCACACATTCCTGCCCACTCTTTCGGTCACATGTTTTGAACATAAAATTAATGCCCCGCAATACAACTGAAATGTGTTGCTGGTGTCAAGCATGGTGCATTGCAAAGATATATTCCCTGAACGGTTTTTGCCATAATTATCACTGGAAAGATAGTTATCTTTAGTGTCTCATAAGGAGTAACCGAAAAGAACACGTCCATCGTCCGAGAAAATTATTGAACAATAAAATTTATATATCAAACATAAACACAAAAAAATGTTCTCGAAGTAATCGGTATTAAACACATTTTCCAACTATTCCAAAGGTGTAGGTTGCGCCACGAGCCCCGAAAAATAATGAAAAAACGATTAAGACCGGTGGCCTTTATTTGAAGTACCACCCTCAGCTTCCCCATATCCCTGACAGTAACACAAAATGCGAGCATCGAACTTGACGCAAGCGCATTCAAGCATCCGCATCTGTGCACGGAATGCACGTCTCTACGTCCACCGAATTGAAGAGAGTGGGAGAGGTGGGCCACACATTCGACGGATCCTTTCATATCCCCTGCGGCGATGGAGCGACAAGGAGGACCGGTCGATGCGCTATTCGAAGAATTGGCTTCGAGATCAATGGCTGCTGAAGATGCCGCTGACTTGCCGTCCAGCAGCCCCGCCCCGCTCCTTTCATAGATTCTCAGACAAGATACTATTCGTGGTGCTCGGATGGGGCACAATGCCAGCGGACGTCGACATTGATTCCCATAAAGCTACACGTAATAAAACGCCAAGTCACCGTCATAAATAAAAAAAACAAAAACACAAGGGTTACCGCCGCAAAAGAAGCGCAACCATATAACGTCGCTGGGAGTGGCAAGACATGCGCTGACGTTCGGTGCGTAGTTGAACTCAAGAGCACACCAAATGGCGGATCGTGATAAGAGAGCTTGGAATAAAAAATAAATACGCACATAACTGATTCTTATCAATTTTTCCAGGATTAGCCTCACATACTGGCTAGTTTTAAGTCTCGGTCACACTGGCTATACGTCATAACAGAAGACAGGGCGTGCGCCGCAGACATGATGAGAGAATGATATGCGGACACGCCTCAACCATCCATGATCAACGCATGTTTTCTTTATACATATCTACGCTGAGTCTTGTACGTAATCCGTTACAAGTACGTAACGGCTCCGTTGTAATTCGTTAATCCCCCCCCCCCCCTCCAAAAAAAAGAAAAAAAGGTGTTAGTTTTGGCATTTTTTCAGCCCCACATCAGCTTTCTTTGCAGCGCCAAGCCCCTGAAACTTTCTTTTACTGCAAAGTCTAACACCAAAGTAAAAAAATCAACGTGGGTATTCCTTAAAATACGAAGGAAGTGCGGGCAAGCTATATTCTTTTTCTTATATAGCTCCTTTGATTTTTTTCTTTGTGATTCATTTTTTGCCATTGAAGACGAGTATATGATGACACCAAGTGATTGCGTGCCTCTTCGAGAACCTTGAGGCAATAAGCGCGAAGAGAAGAATTAAAGATTTCCTTCTCGGTTATAGTGACTATGATAATTTTCATTATGTCACAACGGGGGACTATGCCCCATCTACCCTAAAAGCGATGTGACAATAAGTGAAGAGGGGTAATGCCCCTAGCGTCGTCGTCTGTTGCTACTCCGAAAGTACTAAAACACATCTGGCTTTCTCTTAAAAAAAAAAGAAAAGATGTATTCTTTTTTTTTTTGGGGGGGGGAGGGGGAGGGAGGGGAAGGGCTATTTATTTCTTTTGTACTCCAACGTCTGGGGTTGGCAAGCTTGATTTGTGAATTCTAGCCATGTTATCTGCATTTCAGTCATCCGTTTTGTGCGTCCTATTTATGCGAGTACTTCGGAGATGGTAATGCTTTTTTTTTCTGGTTTCACTTTAGCTTGGACATATCTTACGTCAAACATAAATTTTTTTAAATAAAAAAGGAAAGTGGTAGTTGACGTAGACTAGAGATTCCGGGCATTAGGAGGGAGTGAAACTGGCGAGTGGGGCGGTGTTCTCTGCATTTCGCTGCCCGTGGACTCAGCGAACCTTTATCTCGAGAACACAGGAGTGCACGACTGCCGGCTCGTCTTTGTACATTTGCTAACGGCATCTAGAAAGGTACGTACGGCAAACGTGATTTTACATTGCTTCGTTTTAACCAACGTTGCAATTTTTCGTGTACCAGTGTTTTTTTTTGTACTTACTGAGTAAGCTTCATTATCTTATTCACCAACGTCTCAACCCAGGATCGACCGATTCAGAGCCAAAGACAACTAGAATATAGATGTATTTCTAACGTCGTTCGCTGCCATCTGGCAACATGTGGGTATAAACAGATGCACATATAAATAATATCTTACTTAATGTTTGGCCAGTTGTATGACGACATCTAAAGCTTCGCAATTTTGACAGTATCAGGCACTAGCTGGGACGGCGAAGTTGCTGTCTTTTTGAAGGTAAAGAGCACTTTCATCCCTTGGCTGGCGAAGCACAATGCAGTCCATCAAGCAAACGCGAAGCACAGTACGGCACTCCCAGCAGTCTACATCTTTACAAAAAATCAAGCAAGATGTTAAATGAGATTTACGAAAACCAAATATTGCAAAAAAAAATAGTCAGGGTCAATTATTAGAAACTGGTAGAAAAAAGAGTAAATAACCGCGTTTCCGTGTCCTTACATTCGGGACAGTAAGGCTGGAATTAACCGCACGAAGGTGACAAATTAGTTTTTGGTGCAACAGTCGCTTAATGTTTACCATAGAATGGCGATTAGCAGATTTCAGTATTTAATAATCAGCCTCTGAGTAATTGCAAATGTAATTTCGTACTCGTTTTTAGTAACATCTACAAGTCTGTGCATACTTCGAAGATAGATGTACGCATGAGTTATTTTATTGTCAATGAGATAGCAACGCCATAAATGGAAGAAACACGACTCAGACTGTGTCGTCAGACTGTCGTTCGCATAAATTGGTGAAATATGCTCGTTGGAGACAACAACATAAGCGGTAAAATTTTGATGCCCGCAGCAACCATTTCTAAGGAAAAAAAAAGTGCCGATATCGTATTCGCTGAATCACTGTCGTCCAATGCAGTCAACGAGTTCAAAATACAGCCAGAGGAATAACGCAGGCGATATGGTTGGCAAACAAAATATTATTGTCAAAATCAATTCATCCTCACTGCATTGTTTTTTTTTTCTTCTTTTTTTTGCCCGTCTTAGGTTTGAGGCTTCGGTACTATGCATCGTTGCACCTTAAGTTCAGACGCAGTGGACGCTACGAGCTGATGATGCTGACAAGGCCAGACTGAAAAGTTCACCATCTTGGGGTTCGTCATGTTTTCTGTTGCATGTTCTATCATCGTTCAAAGAATCATAAACCTAAAATCGCTAGATGACTTTTCATTTCATTTTGTTTAATATGTCTCTGAGGGCCTAGAAGGCATTACAGAGAGAAGTGGGGCATAGTAAATAGTAAAGCAAATACCAATAAAAGGCAAAAACTACACAAAATAACTATTAAACATCACATAAAAGGTTTGTAATGGCACTGTACATGGAATAAAACAAATATCAATGAAAAGGTATACAATACACAAACTTACTACTAAGCATCAAGTAACAGGTTAGTAATGGCAATCTTAAATTTATCTGAGGCATTGATTGTAAAAATGGCTGCGGGAAGGCGGTTCCAGTCAATGGAGGTTTGAGGCAAAAAAGATGCATTAAAGGTAGATGTGCTGCAATGAGGGATCCCAACTTTTAATTGATGATCGCTGCGTGATGATATGTAAAATGGTTCGGAAAATAGTGCTTGGCGGAGAGTAGGGTTAGAGTGATAAATCTTATGTGACAGGCATAGGCGGGATATCTTTCGACGAAGAGAAAGAGTGGGCAAGGATAAAGATGCTTTCATTAAAGTTGTGCTAGTATGCGGTGATAGTTAGAAAGTATAAAACGGGCGGAGCGGTTTCGAATGGATTCTACGGCAGATGCAAGGGTGATACCAGAGTTCCAGATTGAGGCGGCATATTCAAGTTTAGGGCGACTTAAGGTTTTATAAATGAGAAGTTTTAATGAAAGAGGGGCAAGAAAAACGCTGCTTTTGATGTATCCTAATAATTCATTAGCGTTTTTTGTGACATAGTCGACATGAATATTCCAGGACAGACCATTTGAAATGTGACCAACGAGGTATTTACAGGAGGACACTGGAAGGAGGGCAGAGTTATTGATGGAGTAGGAAGGGCAAATGTTAATTTGACGAGGTACACATAAATTTTCATTTAGAGATATTAAGTTCAATAAGCCAGTCGTTGCACCACAGGGTTACATTGTTAATATCGGTTTGAAGAGCAGATATGTCAGAGTCGTTAAGGATTTCTTTGTAATTAACACAGTCGTCAGCAAAAAGGCTAATAGAAGAAGAGACAGGGGTAGGAAGATCATTAATATATATAAGAAATAGTAGTGAACCAAGTACAGAACCTTGTGGGTCACCGGAGTCGACAGGCAAGTATGTATAATGAGTTACGTTGGCATGGACAAACTGTTGACGGTTAGTCAGAAAGGCGTCTATTCAAGCGAGAACATATGGACCCATGTTAAGACTACTAAGTTTATGGAGAAGAAGGGCGTGAGGAACTTTGTAAAAAGTTTTGGAAAAATCAAGGAATATGCAGTCAGTTCTGGAATCCTGGTCAAGTGTGACATGGTGATTATGAGTAAAGGTAAGAAGTTGGGTTTCGCAAGAGTAAAACTTCCGAAAACCATGTTGTGATGTGTTAAAGAAAGAGTTAGAATTCAGAAAGTTTGCAAGTTGAGAGTAAATTACGTGTTCAAGGATTTTGCATGGTATACTCGATACGGAGATGGGACGGTATTTAGATGGATTTTGTTTATCGCCACCTTTGTGTACAGGAACCACCTTCCCCACCTTCCAATCCAATGGCAAGACACCATGTTGAAGTGACTGAGAAAAAAATCTTGGACAGGATAATGCTTGAATACATTTTAGTGTTTCTCAAAACTTTTCAACTTGCGTTCCAGACGCAGCTAACCCGGTCCCAATACGTTGTAGCGTTGGCAGCGTTTGGACTTAAGCTGAGACGAAGTATATGCCAGTAACGTCGCCACTGGTAATTAGAGTGATATCATTCGGTTACGAGTTAAAGGTGCTCTAAATGTGTTCTTCTTTTTTCTGACTCTAACTTGCAGTCAAACATACCCCTGCTTTAGGATGCAGGCGTAAACAATAAATGTGCGGTTATTTCCCGTTTTACGGTCAATTCACTGCGCATACACCAACACAGTGTTTCCAAACAAGACATCCTTTGCTCGCCCCAGGTGTGGGCACTGCGCCTGCGCAGAAACCAAATTCAGGAGGAGTGAAGCGTCTGAGCATGGGCAGTACCAACAGCAGCTCTACCGCAGTGGCGAGACTTCAGTGAGTTGGAGTTGGTCTATAAGATGCTACGATCCGGTATTGCCTGCTAAATATCTTCAAGAATGCAACGTCACGGCGCTGGACGCCATTGTGCTTTCTCTCCTACCGGCTAAATCTAGGTGGAGCGTAAATTCGTCCGCTTCTTTCGTAGGGGTAGTGGTGACGTCGAACCGCCGATCCTCTGATCAGCTCTGATTTAAGGAAAGTGGGTAGACGTTAAAGCAAGCTGTCTTGAGGCCCACCCACTAACCTTCACTGAAAGGAAATCAGAGATCATCGTTCTGACGTCATCACAACCCATGCAAAAAAACTAGACGAGCTTGTGCTCCGTATCAACCAGAAAAAACAAAACAAACAAGAAGCACCGGATTATGGGGCATTTACGATACGTGAGAAGTTTAGCCCGGCATTGAGAATGCCTGAAAACGACCAGCGCCATGACGATGCTCATTTGCAGCTATTTGATTGCCTCGATGGGATCGCTGCGTCGACAACGGCCGGACCTCGAGTGAAACAAAGTACAGACTTTTTCCGTTCTCTTTCGTTCTCATTCACGTGGTTTCCACATCTGGTATGTGGGACAAAAAAATAATAAGACATTTTAACCTGGAATACGCGAGAAAATATAGGTGAGGGCAAAACAAGAATGCGTGATAATCACATATTTCTCGTGAACACCTTGCAGCGTCGTGGAGAGATCAAAACGATGTTTTAACAGATACCAGAAGTGACGACATTCAATATGGCTGTGCCCTTGTGGAATGGGTGTATATATAGAAAGTTAGCGAATAGCCCCGCGGGAGGAACAACCGGCTTTCGTTGCAAATCTGCCGCAATATGTACAACATTCGACCGAAGTTACTTCTTCAATACGAAAGAGCAATGTGCAGCTGACCGTCGCTGTCATGATCGGCTCAGGGCGTTTTCGAAATTAATCAATAGTGGGGATCTCCAGTTTTTTTGTAACAAACACCCCCCCCCCCCCCCCCAGTCACGCACACACCGAAGGCGGCATTTTCAGTGATTGTTTCAGTTGTTTGCCTCCGGCCTTGACCACTTGCGTCCCAACGTAGCGGTGTTTTCGAGATACGCTAGAAGCGTCCAAGATAATTTCGGTCTGTTCACCTCGAAGCGAAGTTCAAAAGCGAATCAACTAGCCCCGTTTTCAATTGCACGTTTCACAAAGAAACAAACAAAAAGTCACGTCCTTTGCTTATTTTGGAAATACCAGATAATTAAATTTCGCAGTTTACCAAAGGCACATAGCAACAAAAAGAGGAACAATATATAAGAGAAAGTACACGCTACAGCAGCTTTTGACGACGTGCATCCAATGGTTGTCGAAAACACTATCGATCGCACACGTATACTGTTTTTTGCCGACTATACGAGGATTCGCTTTTTGTCTGCTCAATGCTCCGCAGTGTTATTTCTTGCCTCTGCGTAGTTTATCGAATAAAATTTGGCAACCGCGTTCGCATTTGTACACGCCGAACATCATTCAGCCAAAATTCTCTTGAGCCACCGACTGGTTTGCAGTGCGCTAAAAACAAAACAAAAAACAAACGACAAAAAAAAACTTACTGCATAGAAGTAATTTTGCAACCCCTGGAGCCACTCTCATTGATTTTTTTTATTTTTTTGGTTTTATACTTTTTGAGTTTTTCTAATCTCGAAATGCAGAAAGAGCTCACCTACGTGACGATGGCGTGCCCTGCTATTTTTAGCTGCTCAGGTAACTTAACGACGACAACTATCTTTCACAAGTAGTTTCTGAACGAATACGGTATCTGGGTTTTTGTGTGCTGTTCATACCTGGGTTCATATCTGAATGTGAACACGCGAGTGTGTGCGTGTGCAGCCGTATGGTGTATAAGGGCGCACGTGCCTGTAGTTGTATACAGGGTGTTCGTTTTTCTTTAGGCTTTGTAGATTGTTAAAGAAAGTCATCAAAGATAAAAAAGAAATTGCTGTTCATGCCAATAAGTTTTACGGCCACCCTAAAAAAAGGGGTATCACCTTACACCCTTTTGTCCCATATAATACACTCCAAAACTTTAGTTCAACATAACAGAGCCCTATAGTCGAACAGACGGCCCCAAATTTTACGAGGGACTCGATAACGTGTGCGATATAACTTATTAAATAGTTAAAGTACGTATCAAAGACAACAGAAAAGAAAACACTGAAGTTTTGCAGTAGTTTTAAGAACTCCCCGATTATTGTTTTGTAGATGTACATTTACAATTTTAAAAAAGTATGTACCACACGGCTATCAAGCCTCTCGTGAAAGTTAGTACCTTCAGATCGACGTTAGTGCGCTGTATGTCGAACTGAAGTTTTGGGGTGTATTATATTGGACAAAGGGTGTAATAATACACCCTTTTTTTAGAGTGCAGGGAGGGGATCATAGTATAGGAGGATAATCGCCACAATAAATCAAGTAATAACTAAATAGTATTAATTATCTTGTTAATGAGTGATGTTACCATAGGTTCTATTTTCAAACTTGCCTAGCGTCACCGAAAACGACTAAATCAGTCTATTTTAGAAACAAATAAAGGCTTGGAGCGCGTGGGAGCGCGGTCTTGCGGTAAAACGCACACTCGATGTTTTTTTCGAACGCTTGTAATTCGTGTTTTAGCATCGCTAACTTTGCGCCTGCTGCATGAGTAACTTGAGCGCACTACTGCACTTCTCACAATCTCCAACTATTTCTAAAATCGACTGTTCTTTTACTTTTCTTTGATGCGTATCTAAGTCTCTGATTAGACACCTATAATAATTTTCACAAATTAAAATTGAAGTAACAAATTTTATTTAACATTTCGACTCATTGTGTCGATTAGCCGCCTTTACTATCTGCCCCTGGATGTATAGTTTACGTGCACATACTGCTGTAGTGTAGCATTTACGTTGTGTTCTCAAAACACATGTGTAAAGCCTGAAAAAACACCCGGTATGCGTGCACACGCTTTTGTGCGTGCGTGGGTACGTGCGCGCGCACACGCGTGCGTGAACGTATGTGCTTACGTCCATGTGCGTGCCACGGGACTGTGTTTGTAGGTGCATTTTAGTGCACGCGTGCTGATATGTATGTGTGTTTCCGGCATACTTAGGCATCCATACGAACGTTTTGTCATGTTGTGGCCAGTGCGTAGGCACGTTTGCTCGTATGCGTGCGTGTATGAGTATGTAGGCACGCGCACGTATGTATGTAAGTGTGTGAGCGTTGTTAGTGCGTATACAGTTGTACTGTTAATTCAAGCGAGGTAGGAAGGAACCTTATGTTGAGCCGTCCTAAGCGAATCACGTGACCTGGTTCCAACTTTTCATCTTTGTTGTTGTCTTTGTTCGTACAACGTTTAGGTTTTGTTTCACCGAATACGGTCGCAGCAATAAATGCATACGAGTATGAATAAAGCGTACAAAAGTTTTTTTAGTATTATATGATGTCGGATGCTGATGTATAATCATTCACCCTTGTAACTGCCAGTCTGCAATCACTGATGTCAGGCAGCACGACGGCTGCTCCCGGAAGTATTTCGGTCCTGCCTAGTTTGAAATATAAAAAAACCGTCATGATAACTTCGACCTTTTTATTGTATTGCTACTCCAGTGGTGGAAATAAAACATGCTGATTAGTTCTCGCTTAGACTTGGGTGACACACCCTGTATAAGTTTCCACACAAGCACATATGGAGACGTGAACGCATGTTATCGCTTAGGCACAAAATTATTTCAAGAATAACGAAACGTAGCAAATAGGCAGGTTAGCTTCCTTGTTAAAATACACTCCTCGAACTGACAGCGCATTCAATCATGGAATCGGTTAGATCTTTTAAATTCATACATTCAACATCGTCCATTCTCTCAATACCTTTCTCTCCTAGTACCTCTTCTCTAAATAGGGAGCGACAAGCCTGCATACAAAGCAGAGCTGTAAACAGTCTATTTTCTTTTGCCGAATGCACGCAACACTCAGTCCAAGGCAAAACCAAATTGGCATAAAGAAATGATAGATGGAAACGGCGCCGCGGGTCACTAGGCTTTAGTTTTCTAGTAGCAAAATTGTTTTTTTTTTTTGGTTCGCGAATTATTCTTTGTAGGAATAAATGGGGCGGTGGTAATAAATAGCGCGTGCCCTTGTAGCGATTGATGGTGTCATGCTAACGTCGGGTCGACTGATAGACGCCGTGAGTAATAGGAAACCGATGCCACGCACGTATGCAGTCACCAAACGTTTCCTTTTGTAAACAGTACAAAGGCCCCAACCCAAAGAGCGTTACAGAATAAAAGATGAACAATCGTTTCTACAATGATCATTTATATGAGCAAACATCACTTTTTATTTGGTTCGCAGTTTTTCTAGTAGAGCTGCCAGCTGACATAGGCTATTCAAGTACATAATTTTCTCTTAGTCGTAGTACCAGTTGCAGTAGTAGTAGTAGTGGGGGTAGTGTAGTAGCAGTAGTAGTAGTAGCTGTAGCACTACTTCTAGTGGTAGTCACAATACTAGTATTAGTATTAGCACTAGTACTACTATTACTAATACTAGCAGTAACACTAGTAGTAGTGGTAGTGGCAGTAGAAGTAGTACTACTGATAGTTGCAGTAGTTGCGGTAGTAGTGATACTGGTAGTGATTGTGGTAGCAGTACAAGTGATCGTAGCAGTTATGCAGACTGGCACAAGACAGTGCTATTATTTGTTGACCACCAATAATATCTCGCGTCATTATCTTTTTACAGGTTAAACATTAATTTGTTTGCCGAACTATGGCGAGTACTGAAGGACAAAAAGGAAGTTTTAAAATGGGTAACTGGGAACCACGAGATTCAAGTTGAGATTACAATGACTGTGTGCTGAAACAACTGCAAGTACTGTCGGACGAGCGGATGACACGCAAACGTGTCGCCCTGAGACCAAGGAAGAACAAATAAAAAGGAAAGTTTACAGCAAAAATAAAAGTTGGTTCACTGATTGTTAGTCTTAGACTCTTTGCGACTAGGTTCTTCTTCGTTGTGTTTGCTTTCTAATTTCAGGCTATCAATTATGCTTTGCAATGAATGCGATGCCGAGGGATATCACCTGCTACGCTGAATCCGCTAATCCTGCCTCATCAGGCCTTGCATTGGGCCGCCATGTAGCTTGCCTCTGGGGTTCATTTAAATATTTATTCGGAAAGTATAAGTCGTCTGTTCCTCGCGCTGAAGGTTCGGTGGCGTCAGAACGACGTGGAGCTCTTAGAGGCTGATTGAAAAATAATAGTGGTTAGACCTCAACGCACCTAGCGTTGAGGTCTACCCGCTATTCCTTTAATCAAGGTCAAATCAGTGCTCGGCGTCGCTTTGAGTTCACCGCAACTCTTGCGCAAGAAGCAGAGGACTTGCTCTCCGTATAGTCACTGACGGCATTAAAACGTCGGGGAGGCCGTTCAGTTGTCCCGACTCCAGCGCGAGCTTCCCACCTTCGATGAAGCTTCGGTGTTTCGTGAGCCTCGGGCGTGCAGCTCGCAGGCAAAGCACCATGGAAGGCAATGAGCTTGAGCTCGAAGCCGATCTCATCTTGTGAGTGAATATACTTTGCTTCTAGGGAACGTAATTCATCTTGTTACCTCAGCGCCATGGTGCCTCATCCGAGCTTCTTTCATTTCCCTCGAGGAGCAGTCCGAACTGAAGCTCTTTCTTTGTCCTTAATTCGACGGTTGCGGAAAGGGAAGATGCTTTCACTTTACCGGGCTTCCGCTAACTTCGACGTTAAAATTAGGAACCGTCCTTATAAAGCAGGCGAAATGCGCTACTTGTTTCTTTCATGGAATACGAGAGAATCGAAAAAGGCAAACGAACTACAAATACCCTTCGCAAACTCTTAAGTTACACTGTGTAAAAAAAAGCAAAAAAAAAGCTTATTTTTTTTTGTTTTGTTTTTCAAAGACGTGAAAAACAAAAAGGCAGCGAAGAACGATAATCATAAATTATATATTTTTTGTTGGTGGACAAGAACTTCTGTTTGACCAATACCACTTAGAGAAGACCGGAGTCTCGCCGTATTATTAGTAATATACGTGGAATATAAAGCCTTTCTAACGGCTTGATAAAGGTCACGTGGCGTCTGAACCGTGTTTCCATGCAAGCTGCGAGATGACAAAAACATGTCTCCTGTAAACGTCTCCGCTTTTCAGCCCGCTTTGTTCCTCGAGCTAGGCGACACCGCAGTGCAAGCGCACTTGCAACCAATCGGCGGAGAATGCCTCTGCCTTAAAATGCAAACGACCTCCATAATTTAAGTTCGCTCCCTGTCTTAAATCTAGACACTCTAATAATTAGTGAACACCCGACCTGCCCCAAGCGACAAGCACGCAGAGATTTGACGAGAGTGCGCTGCAAAACGCCAGACGCTTGCATCTTGGTGTCACCTGGTGCTATGAGGGGCGGAAGTTCGTCTGCTTCCTAGTCTTGGGTTGCTAATGATGGTAGAACACCGAGCTCTGATTGGAAGGATAGAGGGTATGTAGACATCAAGGCAGCGAGCGTTGAGGTCTACCGAGCAGCATTGAAATGCCTCAAGCTAGCATTTCAATCCTAGCCTTGAGGCCACTGGCATCTCAATTCCAGCTGCCTTGAGGTCTACTCACTGTCCTTTCCAATCGGAGCCAACAAGAGCTCGGCGTTGTGACGTCACCGCAAACCCTACGAAAGAAGCAGAAGAACTTGTGCTCCTCATAGTCACAGATAGCTTACAAAACGAAGGGTATGGCTCATCACGATACCGCCTCTTGCTTCGTTACTTGTTCTTTCGGTGTTGTTATCTGCTAGTGTCATAATCTTATTGGCCGCAAAGCGATAATAGGATACTATGAATGCCCCATGCTGCGCATTTCCTTGAGCTGTCAGTGGCAAGATAGTATCGTACTTCTCGTGAAACGCTGCACGGCGCGCACCTGGTGACGTGGGCGCAAGATGTGCGGCACACTGTGCATAGATTAGTGATGAATTTAGACGACGAAAGGTTCCATCACTGCTTTCAAGTTGGTGTTAATTCGTCACACGACAGCATGTAAACTAACACCTTTAAAACACTTTAGACGGCCTGTGAAAATCCGTTTCTCAACGTATCTTCCTACAATCTACTACGATATACTACACACGGGCAAGCAGTTGGTGTTAATTTACAGATAAAAAAATCAAAAAACAAACTAACCACAAAAACAAATTGGCTGATTAATGTTGCCATTTTGCAGACGAAGCACGCCTATTAAGATGTGCTGCCGACAGATGGGGTGCGCTGAGTCGAGGTGGATCGATTCGAGTTATAATAGCAGACGATCTCGAAAAAGAACCATAATCGGCTGGCGCTTTCTCGACGCAGCGTACGCCATCTGTCAGGCAATACTTCTGAGTACACGTACATCGTCAGCAAAGTAACAACTTAAAGGACAAAACGAGCGGGTTGGTAGGGATAATGAGGTTGTTCGTCCTTTCTCGTTTTCTTCCTCAAACTTAACAACTTAAACTGTAAAAGAAAACATTTTTTTCGAACCAGGTTAGTATTTTTGTTGCTTGATATTTTTACTGTGAACTTCCACTACCTCCTTGCACCTGTGTAGAAAATTGCAGCGCGATATGTTCAGAGACCGATTTTTGCTGGCCGTATATTTTGCCCCAGAAACGTTAGTTTACTTGCTGGATAGTGACGGACAGAATGTGAACGGCGGGGAGAGGTTTCAGTTGTCCCGCCTCGAAAGCGCGTTCGTTACCTTCGATAACGCTTCGTCGTCTCGTGAGCGCATACAAGTGCAGCTACAGTACGGCGAAACTCATCGAGCTCGTGCGAGAGGACGGGCGTTCAGAAGAGACATTCCCCTGCTCTTCCCACCTTTTTCGGGGGACGCCAGTCAGACAAATCCCGAAGAGCCTCATCTCACAGGACAAACAAACTATAAGCACTTTTCGTGCACATGTCAAATACACGCGGCTAGATATTTCTTCACACTCAATACACTGATACCTACCCTGAAAAAAATAAGAATTATATATATATTTATGTGTACCAAAACCTTACTTCAGAAGTCTTCCCAGGTTGCTGAAACGTTGTTTTCGTCAAATTGGCGTCGAGTTTATAGGCATCTATCCGCCCATTTGAACGGTCCGAGACAGCCTGGATTTGGTTATGATGCAGGCGGTGGCCTGTGCCTTCAGGAAAGTGCTGTTCATAAAGACCGCGCAGAGATCTCCGATAATTCATTTTTTGTGCGTGTTTCAAAACTCATATAGTGAGATACTTGGACCTCATTCGTTGCAGCAAAATATTATAAGGCGCACGTGCCGCTCAGGTTCAGTGCACTGTGGAAAGGAAGAACGTTTCAGCATGCGAAAAACAAAGAAGAAACCTGCATCAGCCAAAAAGTGTTATGGGTATATACCCATATCGCTGGTACACCAATGAAGAGGAGGTGAGTAGGTCTCGAAACGGTGGTTTCTTAATTAGAACTTGGTTGAACGTCGTCTTTATTTATAATTAAATGAATATATGTACTGTTCGCGACGTAATGTTTACACCTCTAGCCAGAAAATATATATGTCAGTAATCGCGGCCGCGGTTCGGGTATCGCGTGGACGTTATGTGGCAACGCGTGTTGATCCTACCGACAGGAGTGCCGGACGAACCAATACCATCTACACAGGGGTTTCTGAGCACCGTCCTAGCGTAAAGATAACTCGTATACATAAGCCAATGAATGTAGTGCAATACATCTCCGAGTAAAGCTGTCTGTATGTGGTGTATTTGTTATACTCCAGTTTTATAGAGGTGAATATCTAAAAAGAACATTTAAGCAAAACACAACTACATTGGCAGCGACATTAACTTTTAAAGTTTTATAATGCGCGAAATGCATTATATGGAATTGGCGAGGGAATTGGTGTGTCGCGTGAAGTATATTTTACCCGCTAAATTTAGCGGGGAAACTGAAAGGTTGTATAGGTCAGGCGACGTCGAATTCGGCCGCTATGTTTTGCGGGAGAAACTTGATGGGTCTCAAGAAGTGAATGTCTCCGCTAAATTTAGCAGGTAACTGAATTGGTGCATAGCTCACGCGATGTCAATTTTTCGCTATATTTAGCGGCGAAACCGAATTGATATTTTGGCCACGAGATGTGAATTTTCCCGTTAAATTTAGAGTGGAAACTGATTTACACTTACAGGTTACGTGGCATCAATTTTCCCGTGGCGTACAGGTTACGTGACGCCACATTGCTCGCTAAATTTAGCGGAAAATGCACGAGCGGATGCACGAACGAACAGACGGACGGACGGACGGACACAATTTCGGATAGAGGCATAGCGGTAAAAAATAAAAAAAACTTTCATGCTTAAAAAAAATATATATATATATATTATATCTATATCTATACTTTGTTATTTTTATGCGCGGGAGGAAAACGGACACAGGCGGCCTGCTACTCACAGGTGAAAACAATATGAAAACAAAAACTTGAAATCCTGCTTGATATCCGCATCCAAAATCAGATCCTAAATGTCCAAGCGTGTATGTTACTATCGGTGAGAAGCAGAGGCAACCAGGCGATTTGTTTCTGTTTTCCTTCTCAACCAGAAAAATAACAAATATTTTCGCTGAATTTCGTTTTATAGTCTTTCTACATAATAATATTGAGTATAATAAATGCATCACCTAAATACTGTGCTATAATATCTTTGATGCCATTGATTGGTTTATTTATATGAATTGTATTAATCCTGAATTCCGCTCAGAAACACCCTGTAGAAGAAACGGCCTGCGTTTTCCTCTAAAGTCAACGCTAACACGCAGGGTTTGTCCGTGCGTGTTAGCTCTTGGAGAGGGTTATTTGCACCGTTGAGGGTGTACCCTTTTTTAGTGTGTATTGTCATTTGCTCATTTATTGAGCTAGCGTTGCAATGAAGTACCCGGTGCACTGCTTCAAAATGAGTCCCGTTACTTTCCCACAAAAGATTTGACTTTAGAATACGGAATTTCGTAACCCAGCACAAAAGTATCGACGTGTTATTTCAACTAAAGTCTTACAATGATGATATGATAAGGCAACTGCTAAACTGCTACCTTTTTCTGAAAATCCGCGTTAGTTTGTTCCAAGTATTGCGTATAATATTCGCTACCCTGCTTCCGAATGAACATGTCACTTCTCAAAATTGTTTGAAGGGTTTTAGAATAGCGTTACACTGCGGTCTTTATTATTGAAGCTTTTGAAGTTTTCCTACCTTGTGGCACTGACAAACTTGTGCCGCACTGCGGTCTCCGCAACCCCGGTTTTTTCTTCTTTTTTTCTTCTGCCTTCTCAAAACCATGCTGAGCAAACACCCTCCCCTCTCCTTCGCGTCTCGTGTGTCCTCGTTGCGCGTCGAGAAATCTCGAGAGCACTCCGTTTCCGGAAAGCCCGACTTCGTTTGCCTAATTGAACCCTTTTGATGAGGTTTCAGGTCGCAGTCTGTTTTCTAACTGTTAGCGAAACGCTCGTTTGTAATGAATCCGCCGTCCACAGTAATTTTAGTAAGTTGCGACTGTTCCCAACATGGTAGTGAGGTAAGGGTTTCAAAATGCACTCGCTGTCGATTTAAATCAAGGAAGACATTAGCAAACACTGTTTAAATTGGGGAAGACATGAGAAGCACTTTGAAAATGGCTTAGCAATACATCTGATATCACGGAACAGGCTAACAATCTTTTGAAAATGCATTAGCGGCGTTTTCAACTCGCAAAAATGGGTATATACGTGTTTATGTTACACGCTGGTTGCAATGCTAAGTGCAATCGACGACCGTCCACGCACTCTTCTTAACTTTCCAGCCTAGATATCGGAGAGTCAACATGGGTGGCGTTGCCTAAGCATCGGACAGGTTAGCTTGGAGACTCAAAAGCATTCAAGTAGAGCATGTCGTGCTGTACTCTGTTTCATTCTGCAGAGCGTTAGCAATGGCAGGAATACATCCTAATACAGATGCAAGTACTGGAAGAGAAAAACAATGGCGCCTTCCTTAAAGCGGCACTGAAGTGGTTTTTGAGTTCGTGTTTTGATGATGACAACTAAATCTAGACGCCCTAAGTATACCTAAAAAGCAAAGATATAGTCATACTGTGATTATTTCTTTAATAAAAATGTAATTGAAGGCCACCAAACCTCGGATTCATCCGAAAACAAAACCACCCTCATTGGTCACCGCTCGCATATCAAAACGATCTTTGGCCAATGGCGTTGGACGACGTTTCGTCGCGCCGTGATTCCGAGGTAGCCTCACCGGCCGAACTTCTTTGTCATTCGAGCTTCGATCATGGCGGAGTTCTCTACGCTCGAGCATCGCAGCGTAAACTCTGGTACGTGATGTCAAACGATGTCGCCACGTTGAATTTTGCCTCGGGAGGACGGGGAGACACGAACGCACTTCCCGAAAACCCGGAGGGAAAGAGTTCATGATACGTGCGCTTCCACGCATCCCGAGGGAACGGGAAATTCACCCAACGCGGAGGAAGGCAAGGAGAAAACGTAGTCCCTTGTTTGTGAAACGATAATTGCAGTATCGCGTATTCTAAACTAGAACTATTTTACGTCTTGTGAAATTATCCTGCACAACATATCTAAATGAACTCAAAATTGTTTCTTCAACGAAACTTTACAAAGGCCGCCAAAATTTTCAAACATGCGATAATTTCATTGGTCGGCGCAGGGACAGAAAAGTGTCCGCACGTATTTTATTCCTGCGTGATTAATAGGCGGTTCTGCCTTCTAAAACTGAAGATACTCATTTAATGACACTTCCTTAACGCCATCGCACCAAAAAGTAGCTTCCCCAAAAACCACTTGAGTGCCCCTTTAAAGAACACAAACTCCTTGAGGTTTATCTTTTCATGCTGCAAGAAACGATTCTATAAGATTGCAGCTCCGACTGAGCTTCGACTTGGAATAAAACTAGGTATCAGACAGCCGGGACAACTCGTACTTTTTAAGGCCTATGGTCCGGTTTGCTGGTGAAAGCGGATATTTCTCTCTGTGGTTAAAATAGCCGCAAGAGGCATTCTAAGGTCAAGGGACCGTCTCCGTGCATATAAGAAACTAAAAGTACCGAGAGTTACACACACACACACACACACACACACACACACACACACACACACACACACACACACACACACACACACACACACACACACACACACACACACACACACACACACACACACACACACACACACACACACACACACACACACACACACACACACACACACACACACACACACACACACACACACACACACACACACACACACACACACACACACACACACACACACACACACACACACACACACACACACACACACACACACACACACACACACACACACACACACACACACACACACACACACACACACACACACACACACACACACACACACACACACACACACACACACACACACACACACACACACACACACACACACACACACACACACACACACACACACACACACACACACACACACACACACACACACACACACACACACACACACACACACACACACACACACACACACACACACACACACACACACACACACACACACACACACACACACACACACACACACACACACACACACACACACACACACACACACACACACACACACACACACACACACACACACACACACACACACGCACAGCACACGCACACGCACACGCGCACGCGCGCACGCGCGCGCGCGACGCGCGACGCGACGCGACGCGCGACGCGCGACAGCGACAGCGACAGCGCACACGCGACAGCGACACACACACACACACACAGCGCACGCGCGACGCGCACACGCGACACGCACACACCGCACACGCGCACACGCGCACACGCGCACACGCGCACACGCGCACACGCGCACACGCACACACGCACACACACACACGCACACACGCACACACGCACACACGCACACACACACACACACACACACACACACACACACACACACACACACACACACACACACACACACACACACACACACACACACACACACACACACACACACACACACGGAAGGCAAGGTTTGCGTTTGCTGAGTGGAATCGCTGGAACTCTATCCTCGTATTTATCTTAAAGACCATAGAAAAAAGTCCAGCACATCGCAGAGTGCTACTAATTTTCCCCTTCATGTGTTGAAGGGGAAAATGCGGGGCTTTAAGGTGTAAATAAATAAATAAATAAATAAATTGTGTAGGTGAATCTTCGATTAGCTTTGTGTTATTTTACCAAGACGCACATGTTTTAAACTCAGAGTTTTGTCTCTTCCTTCGACAACCAATTCTCGTAAGGACTACTTCTCGAGCAGCGCAAGAATATTGCGCCAAACTTGCTCTTGGTGTGACAACGAGTGTCATGAGTACTTTCTCTACTAACGGAGCCGGTCACACTGCCTCAATATTCCTCTTGCGGAAGTTTTACCCACCTGGGGCGATACACGCATTCACCAGAAAACCGGCACTGGTACAATGCTACCTAGATAAGCAAGGCCTTGACACTTCGTGAGAAGCTCAAAGCACGTCGAGCGAAAGCTCGCGTGGCAGAATCCAAAATTTAGTGGTGTGTGCAGCCCATATAAATGCACTCTACATGAGTGTACGCTCAAGTTGAGGCACACAATGTCGTGAAGTCTTGCGGGTGCTGCGTAAGTTCCTCGGTGTCAGCCGCCGAGCGTGTTTTTGGGGGAAACACATTTTAGAAGCATTCCTTATTTTGAAGAACGATATCGCAATCCGTATTGGCGGTAGCTAGTTGTGAAAGGTAGCATGCTGCATCAGCGTAATACAGTTGGATTGAACAGGAAACGGTATTTGGCTCGGTATTCTTGTAATATTGAGATGTTACACTCTGGTAAATATTTGACATAAGTGCAAGCTTCCACAAGATTCCAACTAAGTACCAAACATGAACGCGACACCCGTGGCTCATTCTTTTGTTACAAAAGCACTCCAAATTTTGTATTCCTTAACTGCGGTAACTGAAAGCTAACTGTACTTTGTTTCAGCTTCCGTCCGAGCGCAGCCAAAGCTACGTGTGGCCGGAGCCAATCACACGCCAGCAATAGGTCACGCGATCTCGCCTGCACTTTTGTATCACTCCGCTGCGCCGCTGGTCGTCCGCGCCGCCCGAGCTCGCCGAGTATTTCGTCTGCTACGGGTGTATCAACGGTATCGTCTGCTACAGGTTTAAAAAGTGCCCTTTCACGTTCTGAAATTTAGTCGCAGGGGATGTCAGTACGTAGGCTGACCGTTGGCGTCTGTGTCCGAGCTTTCCACCTGTTCGGCACTTCGGCATAGTTTCGAGATGTAAGTAAACATTGCAAGGTGCACGATGACCCAGCCGTTGATGTTTCCTTGTATTGTCTGGATATACCAGGGCTCGAGGCGCAGTCCTTTCCACCAGCCTCTCGGCGTTCAATGTGATCGGCAGGTAAAGGGGTGCTCTGATTTCGCCGCGTATCAGTGAATCGTAGTGGCCCGGACGCTTTTCTTGTTTACGACGCATTCGCGGTACGACGCGGCCGGAGTCTCCTGCCAAATTTGAAAGTAGACATTCCTCACGACCTCTCGCGCCTGACGCCCAAACGTGCCTTTGCGAAAGGGCGTTATGAAGGGATCGACTCGGTGGGGAAAGCAGCTGAGCACATTACTCGGCCATTACAAGAACGAAATCACACAGAAAAACCGAGCGCTGCAGCCGTGTTGCCAGCGGTTGTACGTGTTTTTGGTGTTTCCACCAAATCATATGCATTTACATATATTAATAAACACATAAACTTCCAATATTTAATTCCTTTAGTTGCAAATCATTCTCAGCAGTACATATCTGGAATATTGTGCAATGTTTACGCACAAAACAGTTATTTTAAAAAAAATTACTTTTGCGGACTACTTTGTGGTGCGTAGGAATGCTCTTCTCGAAGTTGCGAACCGTCCCTCAGCCTTTGCCTGCGCTCGGACGGAAGCTGTGGTCAGCGGTGACACAATATACTTCGTTTAGGCTTAAGTCCAGAGGCAGACGATGCTACAAGGAAATGGCTTCAATCAAGGAGCCTCAAAAGACCAAGTCACGAGGCATTTTTTGTTTATGATTGGTTCAGCGATGGTAGAACAAGCCCAAAATCACGATGAACACGATGCTGGAGCGTTTTTGTCGCTTTCTGATTGAAACTTCATGAACTCGTAGCATCGGCGGCTTTTGACCTTAAGGTGGAACAAAGTAGTGCTATGTGGCGCAAGCTACCACCCCATTCGTAGGACTCCATCTTATACCTCTTCATCTATCCATCAGAGGCGTGAGCTTTCTACTTCAGCTGGCGGGAAAACACGCACCAGATGCACTGAAATCTAGAGTGGTGGCGGCTAAAACCCCTTTCGCGAAATGGTTCACACGGCCAATGTAGAATATTAGTAGAATTTCCACGACAGACTTACTGTTTCTAACTGGAAAAGGCAATTGCACCTGCTGTTTCTAATTAGAAGGAGACAAATGCACACAAGCTCGTGTTTCTGGTGTAAAACCAGTGCGGGGGCGCTGGCTGTCGAAAGAAGATTAGGGTGAAACTGCATATCAAAATACACTCTTAATAAGGGACGCGACACGTCCGGCATGCGGTACTTAAGGCAGCCTCATGCTTCAGGTGCCCTCTTTCCTGGCGATATCTTCAACAAGCTTCATCGTCAACTCGGGCGCCTCGTCATGGAATGCAGTGGGAGCAGAACGGTCCTGGCTGCAGAATGAACCTTCATCTATCTTCTGATCAGTAAATCCATCTGACGATCGCTACTGAGCACTTTTAATTGGGTGAACCATCAAGGGACGTAATTATAATGCAATCAGGGGTGAGACAGGTGAAACAAGTTTTGGAGCAATTTTTGGAGCAGAAAAATCTGGATTTTGGAGCAGCTTAGGAGCACAAAATTCTCGTTTTGGAGCAGCAGTTTATGCATTCTGGAGCAACTTCGAAGCAGAAAAGTCTACAGTTTGGAGCAGATTAGGAGCAGAAAATGTTAGAGCAGCTTATCAGCAATTTAAATCATAAAAAATCTGATTTCGATCACATGAATCTGATTTTTTTTATCGTTATTTTTTCCCACCCTGGTTTCAATAAGTCATCAGCGCCGATACGCACCGAGATAAAATATATAAAATAAAAAAAAACAGAAAAGGCACACGCGAGTCCAATGCGCATAGATGAGGACAAGAAACACAGGCTTGCTGCAAAGTTAGGTGGGCACCAGGTACCTCAAGCTTATACGAACTGGTGCCAAAGCGCAATTGTAGTGCAAAACTTTTTAAAGCGGTGATTCGAGAGCATGAACAGGGAAGCACGGTTTACTACAGCCAGACATCGATCGGACGCTCGTAGAAAGCACGTGCAGATAGAAGAAAAAAAACTCCCCACAAAAGTGAGTCACAAGGTAAATAGTGAATTGGTAGAAAAACTATGAGCAGCACATGCACGCCAAATACGGGTGTGACCGATTCATTCGATTGTTCACGCACTGGAAGCACGTGTGTGATAACCGAAAGTACTCACAGCGACGGCGCCGTCCATTTTGACGAGAAGATTACGGACACGAATGAACAATTACACAATGGAGGCGCTCAATGGCACTTTTAAGAAAAGGTTTACTCTCAAAACGAAAGAAATACTTAGGTTTGCTCATCTTTATAGCCTGTGCGTCGTACCTCCCGCGGCCAGACAGCAAGACCGCGTGACAGCGCACCGGTAGCATGCAGTCACAAATGACAGCGTAAAGTAGTAGGAAAATGGGGAAAATAGCACGTATCATAGGTATAGAAGGGTACTACAGCTGAAATCTTCGAATCCGGCGGTTGCTTGCGCCACCCTGTACCCGTGCCGTGTACTTTACTACGACGAGATTGAATGTTGCCAACCAAGCTCTCGTTTCCCGCTAAATCTAGCGTCGCCGCAAACTTTTTTTTAGTTTTTGAGTTACTTTTGGCGCAGTGTGGCGCAATTTCGACCGATTTCGCGTTTTTGGCGCAACTAGGCGCAGAAAATTGGGTTTGTATCAAAATGGCGCAATTGGCGCAGATGTCATACCCCTGTGCAATTAAATGCAAAAGATGCAAACGAGCTGAACAAGAATGACGAAAATAATCCCTGGAGAAGGGGAACAAGAGGTACAAAGGACAAACACAAATCTCCAAACACAGCTAGGTGACTGGTGAGCGACCGAAAAAATCCGCCTGGTCCGGGTATCGAACCCGGGTCCTCTCCATTACAGGTGGAGCGCTCTACCAACTAAGCTTACGCAGGTGTTAGACGTCAGTAGAGCAAACGGGTTTTATCAGCTAGCTGTGTTTGGAGATTTGTGTTTGTCCTTTGTCCCTCTTGTTCCCCTCCTCCAGGGATTATTTTCGTCATTCTTGTCCAGCTCGCTCGCACCTTTGCATTTCATTGCATTATAATTATAACCGTAAATTGAAAGCTTCACCCTTGTTGGTGTTAGACTGGTGGCAGCGGATAAAACCCGTTTGCTCTGACTGCGTTTGCGTTGACTGGTGTTATTATGTCACTTTTAACCAGCCTTGTACGCGTTACTGAAAAAAGTAAACAATTGCGATTGCGAATACTTAATTGAAAAATGTAACGTATCACATTATTCAATTACTGCCTCACAAAAGTAATTGAAAAATTATCAGAAAATAATTGATTACATTTCACATTACTTTCTTTACGTTCTTACTACGAAAGCAAAAATGCATACATATGTTCAAAGTGGTTACATTTCGTTTCTTTTTTCTCATACACATGCATTGTTGAGGCTCCAACAGCGGTTGTCTGTTCGAAGTTCTCGTCAGTCATCTTCCCACGTTTCCTGGTGAAGATACCTGCCGTGACGATAAAGACCGTCTCGACGGATGCGCTTGAGGGAAGAGCGTTGTTGTAGCGCACAAACACTTTGCGTACCAGTTCGTGGTTACACAGTGCTTCGACGGACGCTTCCGAGTCCTCTGGGTAGCGAAGTCAACGCTGGACACTGTTTAGACAGTCTCCAAAGCTGGTGCAGCATAGACAAGTGACGCACGAGTAGACAGAGCGATTTTGTACGTAAGAACACTCAGCTCAATAATTTTAGCTCTTTCGGAAACATATCATTGATTACTTGTAATTGATTAAAAAGATAATAATTGAATCACAGGAACAAGTAATTGAAGCGTTACAAAATTACAGTAAAATGTAATTGATTACGAGTAATTAGTTACGTGTAACTCGTTACGTACAAGTCTGCTGTTAAGATAAACTAATGCGTAAACTAAAAAATAAAAAACAAGCGCTGTTTTTTTGTTGTTAAATTAAATCCGAGGGCATTAACGCTATCGCCTAAGATGTGTGGCAGCGAAAGTAGCGCGTTCGCACCGGCTACGAACTCTTCGAGGTCTACCCTTATGGCGTACAAGTTTGCCGGTTCTTTGGCCACATCGTGCGCCTGTTTACCCGGCAGATGGGCCCACGTGCTTTTGTCCCCCCCTCCCCCTTCCCTCTCCCGACCTCGACAGCTAGTACCGAAAAGGGGAGATATTCCAATTACCGGCCTCGGATGGCCCTGCGCATGCGCGGGCACAAGGAGGTGCCAACTAGTGCGGTGGCAAGCGGCAGGCGCAGCCTGGAGTCCCTGGAGCGGCGGCTGGGAACGATCACGTGATTGGTGACGTAGGCGATGACGTCACCGGGAGTTTTTTAGGGCAGACAAGCACGGGCTTCCCCAGGGAGGTTCCCACTAACAGCTGTCCCTGTAAAACAAAGTTGTGGCGTATACATAATAGAGTGCTCGTCCGGGTCTTCGCTCCCTTTCGTCGACCTTTTATGACCTACTTTCCAACGATTTATCTTTCAGGACTGAGGGTAGTTAATCCACACGACTCTTCCCGCTACTTCATAACGCGTATACCCCACAACCTTCCACGCACAACGGCTCTGCGCAAATCGCCTGGCCCAGAAAAACCGCTCGATGGCGCAGCGGGTGCGCTTACAACGCGTCGGGATTTGGGGCTGCTGCAAGGTTGAAGTGAGCCTTAATCTATAATCCATTAAGCTAATTATCGCCGGCCTTGAAGGTTGGCACGCTTGCGGGATCTATCCCACGTTAATTAATTCGTACGTGCACGAACGTGGCCTGCAGACGCTAATGCGCGCGGCGACAAACGCACCAAGATTTCGTTTAAATAATTGATCGTCGAAGTGCGACGTTAGGTAGGGAACGCTAACCTTTACGGGTTTGTTCATGCACAGGCCTGTTTCTTTTATTTTTCAAAACTAAATTAAAATAAAAGAGACCAGTGTTTATAAAAAAAGGAAAAGAAAGAAAATATTGAAATTTATGCATAGCTTGTCCGTGACGTCACCCCACCGTTTAGGCGGTCGTTCATACTGGTTCCTATATTTAAAACATTGGCTGTGCAAATCTTGTGCCGCAAAAGATACGCGCTCAGCAGCAAGGCCATCACAATGACTGCTGATGTAACATCGAAGCAAGCAAAGTATATAAAGTGAATTTCTTTTCGTTAGTCTTGAATTTGAATACAACGTGCATTAAAACATATATCACGCGGAAACATTTTTTTCAAAATCTTACATTCTTTGTTTTTCATTCATTCATTCAATGCTTTATTTTCAAACTTGTTTTCAATATACACAAAAACTGTTTGGACCCATAGCCGTTACAGGCTAGTACGGCGTCCAATCGTTATTTAGATACAAAAAGCGGCTGAATACAATATACTCATACAGATGCGCAAAAAACAAAGAAATCACGTTCTAGAAAGTAGTTAGCTTAACTCCATTTCATAATCACGAAATAATCTTTTTAAAGAGGGCGAAAGTTGTTTTCCAACTTTATAATGCTAGGTATTTCATTCCAAACTCGAGCACCATAAAATTCAATTAGCCTTTTTCCATATGCATTATGGCATGGCGGTAAATCGTAAACATATAATTCGCTGCAGCCTCTGTGTTTGTCTCCTGGGAGTTCGAAATAAATTCAAAGAAAGGGGTTCATTAGACTTTATGATTTTACGAACTGTTTGAGCTATTTCTTTAATTTGTAAATACAGCTGAATGGCAACACGTTTAGCGTATTGGAAAAGAGGTCTACTAGGGTTAGCGTGTTTCTTGAAAATGTTATAAATCGTATCGCTCGTTTTTGCAAGCGAGTTACTGGATCTAAGTAGGTGGAGTAAGTATTACCCCATGATTCAATACAATATGACCAGCTGACTGTGGACGAATGCAAAATAGAGTATGCGCAAAATAAATAAATTGAAACATCTCGCGTGCCTTTAATAATGTATAACAACCATATGCAATTTTCGAACACATGTCGCCTTAATTTGGCTTTTCCAGTGCATATCAGAGTGAAACAGAACACCTAAATATTTATAACAAGTAACATGTTGTAATTCCGTCATTATCTAATTTTATAACTATCTCGTCGTAATTAATCACCTTTTTCTTGTATCTGACTTTTGACCATACAACTCCAAAACAAGAGTAGCGGTATACTGAGGACGAGCGTGCCGCTTAAAAACAAGCAACACTGCGCACCGGGAAAGCGCAGTGACCCGTGTTTCCAATTTGCAAAGCAACTGCGCAATTGAAGAGCTCAAGCTCGTTCCACTCGATCATAAAGAATGTGCTTGTCTATAACTACACTTTTCGCTTGAAACGTGCTCTGTCTCGTCAAGGGGAGGGGGGGGGGGTATAGAAATTGGTGATGCCGAAAAGTGAAGCCGCCGATTAACTCGATGCTGATTGGCTGCGACAGGCGATGACGTCACACGCCCTAGCTCGATGCTAATTGGCTGGTTCAGCTATGACGTCATGCGCGAGGCCACGTTCATTCGACGCTGATCGGCTGGTGATTGCGCATTGACTCGCAAGTGCATCGTCGCGACGCTTGTCGCCTTTGTGTATTGGCAATGAGCGGCTAAACCGATCGCGCACAGCCAATGTGCCGCGATCCTGCGCTTCTTGGTTTAGCCGGTGGCGGCAAACCCACAAAGACAATCAAGAGCCATGACAGAGGCGCTTTTGACGCTGCTTGTTTAGCCGCCAGCAAATCGTAGCGTCCACTGCGGTCGGACTTTGACATAAAAACGTATAGTACGGGATATGAGATAATCTCTCCTGCTGTGGTCCAGGAGTAAGACAGTGTTAATTAATGAGCCTGCTTTATTTTATGCTAAGCTTACGTGTTCCCTTTTTTACTGTTTTATTAATTTTTGTGGGCATTGATACGGGGTAGCCAGCTGCTGCGAAGTGGGTACCAACGTTGCAATTCATTTTCACATATATATAAAAAAGAACATATTGGTGACGTGTGTCATGCAGACATTTGTGACACAATATGCGCATTGTTATTCTCACTTTCTTTACCTCATCTGTGAAAGTACTACTTTCATTTCCCCTTATTTACATCTTCAAATATATTATTTTATAGCCTCTCTAATTAACGTCTTCGATTTTTTTCAAGACGGTTATAGCAGATTTCTCGAGGCTGCGTGATCAATGGTGCAAGTTTGAATAGTGTCTCTAAGTTTACTTACTTGGAAGTATCCTTCACAAATTCCTTCAATTCGAAAAAGTGATATAGAGTAAACTCTAGCGAAAGCAAGTAAAATGTTATATTTTACATGCCAAAATTTTAGCAGCGCGTCCCGAGATGTCAAAGAAACACTAGGTTTTCTTTGTTGAGGTTTATTTTACATTACCTTTGTGTCATATGAGATCGATTCCTATCATGACTATTTGAATAATAATCTAGAAAAAAATGAGAATCAGGCCGTATACTTTGTTCCTAATAACTATGACCCTCATGCCGTGGTCACACTGCTTATACATCATTCAAAAGACAGTCTGCAAGCTGATTTGAACGATGGTCACCACAAGATCCGTGCTTCGAACGCCGCATAGCAACGACTTCAAGGAGGAACTTGGCAAGCGGCATTCGAACCAAGGACATCCCGGTGACTGATGTCTGCAGGTTGCCGTTTGTATGATGTATAAGCAATGCGACCCCGGCTCTGCGCTAACACGACAGTACTAAAGGCCGCTATGCGAAGGGAAATGCTTGAAATTAGTAGGAAAAAAACTAAGACTAAATTTTTTTTTCATTGCGCATTTTACAGAACTATTGGATTTAAAAAGAAACAAAAAACGAACCGTTTTGAACCTTTCTTACGTTTCTTGAACTCTCTTCTCATCGTGATAATTCCAAAATGTTGATGCATGTCGTTATATAACGAGTCTTTTGCAATGCATGTTTTATTAGGACTTACAGAGAATAGGACAACCTTCCGGAACAGATTGCGTGCAATGATGAAATCGACGTTATGCCAACGTCGATCTCCGTATTTTACCCCGCCATACCCGTTGAAATGTCCGGATGTATGTAGATGGCGCTCCATTCTAACATAAAAGCGCTGCCCAGAGCCCTTAGTAAAGATGGTCCATTCTTTCATTGTTTTCGTTCCCAGTTATTTCAGTGTCTGTTATGCCACAATTTTTATTCTTAGTTTTCGCCGTCATAACTTTGTTTCCCAATCTTTAGCTCTTCACCCTTCGTCCCTGACACCTCACACTTTTCTCATCCCTTCAAACTTTTTTTCTCGTCTGGCTTTCGATCGTCTTCCACCATCATTGATCTAATTAGACAGCTTTGCGGCATATTGTCACGAATTACAAATGATGAGGCGGAGAATAACTGGGGAAACTAAACGTTTGAATGCAGGCGAACTTGTCTCCAAAACAAAATAGATGAAGGTTAGCGTCGCAGGCGTCGATGTCGACGAAACAGCAGGATCGAGCGCTGGGGCGAGACTGACTCCGGCTCGCCACGCGGAACCCTTTATGTAGACGCGTGGGCTTTTGGAACAAACGGCGTAGAAAGTTCGGCGCGTAGAACATTCTAATCTCGACTAAGCAACAGGGTTCTCGAATTTACCAGAACGCGATATTAGAGAAACCACAAAAAGGTCTATCCGCGGCCAGGCATCGAACCTCGGTTTTTCTCGTGGGAGGCAGGCATGACAACCGTTAGGCCACGGGCGCGCTGCTTACTTGGCCAGCTGCGCGTGCGGCCTTACTCCCCCTTCAAAAAGTGCATCGCCCCGATGCAACACAAAACAAAACAAAGCATATAAAAAGAACGGTAAACTAAAGAGTTTTCTGGAACAGATATGGTCCACAGTCCTATGAAGCGTAGAATCACTTGAATCGAAAGACGTGAACCACCTGGGGTCGCGGTCGGCGTCGCGATGATGCGTGCGTTCCGTCGGGCACAACTTAGTAGTTGAGATTTCCCAGGCGTCGAAGAACTTTGTATGGTCCAAAGTAGCGCTTTAAAAGCGTCTCGCTGAGGTCACGACGTCGTATCGGTGTCCACATTCACACCCGGTCTCAGGGCTGGAAGTGAACGTCCACACGACGAAGGTTGTAGCTGCCAGCGTCGACACGTTGCTGGTCTTAGATCCAAACTCGGGCGAGCTAACAGACTTTTTCTGCTCGTTGCGCAACCACTTGGGCGTCGTGTCTTCCGTTGGCAGGTGGCGTGCGAGGTAGCATGGCGTCAAGCATCGTCGTTACCTTGCGACCATGCACCAAGCGAAACCTTCGGGCTCGTGAGTCGAGTCGACAGCGTCATAAAAAAGACAGACCTGGAATGGAAGGTTGCTTCAGACTTTCCGAAGCTCTTCGAGGGCCTCGGCTGTACAAACAACCTTACAAAATGGTGCTGAAGAGCAGGCATAATAACGGCTCTCAGCCTATTATTAAGCCGAGCGCGAAGAGTACCGCAGATGCTGAAGGAACCACTCAAGAGGGAGCCGGACAGGAATGGAAGCCGCCAGGGTCATCACCAAAATGAGCGAACCCACTGACTGGGTAAGCCTACCAGCAATTGTCCGTAAAAAAGATGCCAAAATCAAAGTCTGGAAGTGACCCAAGGCACATGCAAATGAGTGCCTCAAGAGAGAGCATCACCAGATGCCAAAAAGAGAGGACATTGAGGCAGACCTTAAAAACGCAACAGTTTTTTTCACAGCTAGATGCCAACTCAGGATGTCATCAAATTCCCCTGGACGACGAAACCTCGAACACATGCACGTTAGGTACGCAGTTTGGGCGCTGTTGTTTTAAACGAGGGCCGTCTCGGCATCGCCTTGGCACGACAGTTTTCAAAAAGAATGTCACAGCTTTTTGAAGATTTGACAGTGTACAAGTCCACATAGGTTACGATTATCATTTGGGGGCCACGAAAGCCGAACACGAGGCAAGTCTCCGTACAGCTCTACGGGTGGCCAGCCGTGCAGGACTCACCTTGAACACGGATACATGCAGGTTTGGCGTGAGGGAGGTGGTTTTCCTAGGAAACAGGATCAGTGCACTTGGCATACTAAAAAGGAAACACGCGCCGGAAAGCTGGTGGAACAGAGTATTTAGGGCGGTCACAGCAGGACGAAAAGAGGTCGTCAAGGAAGACAGACGGGCGAAGAAAACGGAGGACACACCTACTGAAGTAGCATTATAGTTTGGATACATTTCAGAAAAGAAAAACACGATCTTTCCTGATCCAGGCCAAAATTGGTAGAGCTAGAGTGCAGTGGAGGATGGAGGTAAATCAAAATGATAGCGTGACGAATTACAATTGATGAGGAGAAAAAAAACTAAAGCAAACTAAACGTTTTATGGGGCGAACTTGTGCCCAAAACAAAAAACAAAAAGCTAGCGTCGCAGGCGTCGGTGGCGGTGAAACATCAAATTCGAACGCCGGGTCGAGACTCACTCCGGGTCGCCATGCGGAGCACCTTTTGTACCAACGGGATTTCTGAAACATTTGGCGTAGAAAGTTCGGCGCGTAGAACATACGTAACTCGATGAAACGAGAAGCTTCTCTGAACATATGGGAACGCCAAGTTGAAAGAATAAATAAATAAAAGAACATTCCGCTCGATGGAATCGAACCTGCATACTCCGCGCGACAGCCAAGCACGGTAACCCTTCGGCCACATACCCGTGCACTCGGCGACGTGCGTGGCAATAGGAATGCAGCTAAAGATTTTTGGTGAAGCACATTATGCACAGAGGAGGAAAGCAAAAAGGATTTCATTTTTGATTGACCACACGCGACGGAGTAAGTGCAGATGGCGAGAGGCAAGGGAATTAGTTAGACGAACAATCGAGGCAACATTCGCAGTACTTCAACCGAACGAGATTGGACACAACACAAAGAGCGACATGGCACGTGAGACGATGACACGAAATAGACAACTGAAACTACCGCTGGGGAATGGGACAAAGCTGAACGTAAAGTACCGGTTGGAACGGCGACGGGCCCAGGTGTCATAGGAATGAGACTAGTCAAGACACTAGGAACAGAAAACAAATTGAAATGAAGACAGCAACTGATAAAATAATGATAGAGGAGAGGTACCCGATGATTGGAAGCCAAGCAGAATGAAATTACTATATAAAGGCAAGCGAAATAAGGATATCACAACATCATACCGGCCAATAACAGTAACTTCGGTCCTGTTCAGACTAGCGATGCAGGTAGTAAAAGAGGAATGGAAGAATGAGCACAATGCATTTTAGGTGAGTTACAAAATGTGTTCTGAAGCGATAGAAGATTGGATGATGACTTATTCATCAACATTCCATGTGTAGAGCTGGCACAGATGAAAAAACCGTTATAGACATCATTTGCAGATATTAAATGGGCGTACGAATAAGCGAGTAAAGAAAAACTCTGGGTGCAGCTGAGAATGTATGATTTAGATGCACATTTGATTGTTTTTAAAAGAGGTATACACAAATGATAAGGTGGATATAGCATGCGAAGTCTAAATATTAAGAAAAACGACAGAAACAAGAAGAGGACTCAGGCAGGGGTATCCCCCATCGCTCTTTTCTTTTTAAGATATACTTGAGTAGAATAGAAAATAAATGAGAAAAGTGCAATTTAGCTTTTGATGTGTCAAATATGGAGAGAGGGGAAAAAGTAAATCAAGTTATACCAGAAATGTTCTAGGCAGACCACATTAGTACTCTTAGCAGAAAGCCGGGATAGGTGTCATGCGTTGATTAAGGTTCGTACTGCCACCACACGCCGTTCTGATTCTAAGCTGGAGGAAATTGTGAATTGTCAGATTGTCGCGTTGGACAGCGCAATACTTGTCCAACAAAAGTTAACTGCACCGTGACGGCTACAAAGGGCGTCAGCAAAAACATACCCTACAAGGACAATCGAAGCGCACACGTTACTGCTCTCGAAACTGGCAAACACCTTAGCGGCCACCGCACGAGAAACAAACGTCAGAAAACGTTTTCATTTTTTTTGGGGGGTATCAACAGTACGAGGCCTAAAAAAGCAACGAAAACAAGTACATTTGCGGGATGCCGACGTGGTCTGACGAGCGGAGGAATGTTGGGCTGCCGTTCCATGACCTCCTAGATCCGACGCGCGAGTCGGGATCTCTGATACCATATTTTGCCCTCCATTTGTAGTTACGCAGATAACCCCCAGATGGCGCTCGTTACTCAACAAACGGTCCTTTCGTGAATGTGATAGTGTTTCTGAGAAATACAGATCTTACGAGGCGCACTTTTTACGAGGCCACTTTCTACTGCCCGAAAACACATTTATGTAGATCCCTAAACATGCTCGCAATTAGCATATTTATTTTTATTACAAATTTCGCTTCATCTTTCCTACTGATCACCATGCTCGCATTAACGCACTCTTATCTCCAGTACTAAGTAGCCAGCCAAAACCTACGTTCAGGTTGGCCTCTCCATTCTTCCTTCATATACCTTTATCTATATAGTCTTTCTATCTAGGGCACGCATTCCAATGCCCTGCCGCAAAAGCGCGCACGCCTCTGAAATCAATCATGTTTTAACCAAATGAAAAAAAGAAAATACAGCAAGCTACAACAGTAAAATAAAAAAACATACCTCAATTCAAAATGAAATAAAAACAAACATTTTGTACAATTGGATAGGGAGTTTGACCTTTCATAAAAATACAGTTTAAAAAGTTTAAATGAAATAACAATAAGAACTAAAGTAGTTTATGAATGACTCTGTATCTGGTCTAGTTAATCATTCTGCTGTAACGCAAAGAAAACCTCACTTAAAAAATACAAGAACCTCACGTATTTCCCTGAGCCGTCAAATGTTTTATTGTGATTAATATGAGCATCGCTGGGCACCCGGAATGAGGCTATCCGTGGCTTTAAATTGAGTACTTGACGACGAATTGGCGCGTTATGTTTCCCACATTAGTGGTTATTCGTGAGAACGCCGTACTCCAAAAACAAGTATTTCGGTTTACACATTGATGCAAAATAGCACATGAGGCAGTATAGGTATAATCGGGCGCATAGTAGGTTGTAATCAGCTAATTTCTTTTATCTGGATTTCTTATTCGTTCTGCCCTAACTCATAGCACAGCAGAAAAAACAAAGAAACCACCTCACGCATTTATAAGTACATACTTCCGCCACCAAAGAACGAACTGCAAGGCTAACGTGTTATAAGAAACGTGGAGGCCGGCGGCACTGACGGAAATTTGTATAAAACCAAACATTTCCTCGAACAGTACACATTCAACTTAATACATTATTTAGAGGGTATATAGTGAAAATGCAAACGTTATGTTTAACAGATGTCCTACTGTTCGGTGAAGTGCTTCCGAACATTTCTACTCTTTTTTTTTTCTTTCTATACCGCCCTATTTATCTATCCATTCTTCCGCTCCTATTATGTTCTTCTAAATAATATAACATCACGAAAAAACGCGGACATATAAAGAAAAGGAAATCTCTAGGTTTTCGTCTACTTTTTGCGTCCGCGTAATTTTGCGCTTTAATATCGTGTAGTGGTATCTACCGCGCCAAATGGTCAGTTGTTCAATTTCACCATTTTTTTCGCCTAAGGCCACCACTGATTTATCACGCGCACATGCTGGCAAAGAAAACTAAACGCACAGACGCGATACAAATAATCTCCAAGAAATACACAAAAAAAAAACAGCGCACAAAATAAATTACAAAGGCGCATATTCAAACAAATGCCAATGCGCAACACATACAGACGAATGCCCAACACGCACATGTACACACAAAGCTCAGGCATTCGCGCTCTGTCCATTCTTGTGTACTAGACACGCGGGCATCACACGTATGGGCATCGCACACGCCATTTGTCCAGACAAATCAAGCGTACTGCACAAACACAAGTTCCATATACGGATAAAGTATGCTGGCAAGATTAACGCGTTAGAATTCATACTTCGACCAACCACTGGTGCGCATCAAAGGAACATGAACACACAGTAACACATACAAATAAAATAAGGCGGACTGCCGATGCGTACGTATAACCTGGTCTACACACAAAAAACAAAGATGGCGCTTAAAAAAAAGGCAACAATATAATTTTAACCGGAAGAAGAATGCCAGCTTCTATTACGCACAAAACAGATTCATGTATACGAATGCAGGCATGCACACGAGATGAAACGAACGTCTACGCGCAAGTAAAAAGCCCAACGTCACGCATCGCGTAGCAAAGAGCATTCCGATCAAGGCTCTCGTATGGAACGAAGCGTGTGAAGTCGGGGTTCAAAGCCATTTCCCTCCTTTTTCAATGTCTCTTTTTGCGACGGCACGTATTCAAGAGTGCTTTCAAAATCCCTGTATTGATCCCCATTTCTCCTTCTTTCGCCCTCCTCACCTCTCAAGCCTTTAAACCTTTAAATGGTGGAGGAAGCGGAGAGGGTACACATTCACGGTTTCCCAGAAGATAGAAGTGATCTAACGCTATCTCCTTTTTGATTTTACCCCCGGAAAGGGGAATGAAAGGAGGGGGATTACCTAATGATTCGGCTGAGGTGTTCATTTCGCTGAAGGCTCAATTGGGCTGAAATGCTCAATTCGTCCGGAAGCTCTAATTAAACTAAATGCTCAGTTTGGCTTAAATCTCCAATTCTGGCTGGAGTCATACCTTGCAGCCGATTCGAGGTGTTTGGGACGAACTGTTCGTCTCAGTCGAGCTGAAGATTGAACAAAACTGGCGCATTTATGAGAATTGGCGATTCTAGCCAAACTGTTCATTTATCCGAATTGGAGAGTTTAACCGAATTGAGCCTTTCAGCCAAATTGAGCCCTCAGCCGAATGGACGTTTCAGTCAAATCGAGATGGCACCGGAGGAGAAGGGGGAGGGCTCTTCAGAAGCCCCGTAAGTGATGACAGCTCCAACGCTGGATTCAGTCATGCAAAAACCAGGGTTTGCCGTTAGTTGTGGGTAACCCTTTGTAATCAGATCGGCAATTGGCGATAAAGTCCTTCAGCGTCTCTCCTACGGTGCCTATTGCTGACATCACGATTGTAACTGTCAGCTACCAAGGATGGTTTTGTTAGTGCGTGTAGAAAGCATGGTGAAAGCTTGGAGTTACAGCGCTCTTAAACCCGACACCGTCAAAGTTGACGGTCTGACATTGCTTTTTCTTTGCGTTGATTAAAGCAGAATTAGTCCTTCTCAAGACGTTAGAGGGAGGGTTTTCCACTCACGTAAGGTTGACCATAGCGACGTACACTTATGGTAGTGCACGTCGCCAAAATCACAGACATCTGCTCAGGATGAATTTTGCCTTAGAAGTTTATGCGCAATGATTCCCAAACTTAACGCCGCTACGTGATGGTTCGTTTTTGGCACTTTCTTGTAGTGTCCGGTCGAACTACTATTTACGTTTCGAATCAACGATCACAACACAGTCTGAGAACGACACGCCATTGGCAGGTGTGGGCAATATTGCTTCGAGTGGCCCGCAGTAGGTCAAAATTTGGGTATCTGAGCGGCAGCGTTAAAGTGCACTTACACCTTAAACTCTATTTTTTTGTGGTCTACAATGATTCAGAATGTTTTCATATACCCTCCAAAAAGTTGCAACGCCAAAAAAAAAAAGAAGAAGATTTTTTGGCGCTTGCGCGCGTTTAATATTTTGTTGATTTTCTTTCCCGCTGGCAACTTTTCGCTTTTTGACAATAACGTGATAAACACAAAACTTTAGAGGCTTCGTAAGCGTCCTAAACGACTGGGTTCGGTTCCTTGCTGCACGCCTAACAGGGAACAAAAGGATACCGAAGACGTCGTTGCCGAGCCGTCGGCACTTTCG